>CM075018.1:4411266-4438427 GCA_037576675.1 Pangasius sanitwongsei | reverse complement strand
TATAATATGATGCTATGTTAGAGCCATGTTTTAGATATATAATATGATGCTATGTTAGAGCCATGTTTTAGATATATAATATGATGCTGTGTTAGAGCCATGTTTTAGATGTATAATATGAGGTGACAGTAAAAAAAAGTTTCTTATACTGCGCCGGTCTGTTTGAATTCATTGATGAAATTGAATTCACGTAAATAACTATGTGCTAGTTAGCTCACTCTCTGTAATAGGAAACCTAGTGCTGTTTACAGAGACTGCAAAGTTTAGAGCACATTCTGCTGCAAATATGAACCTTATATGAGCATATCGTTTATGCCCATGTTCTTTTTGTTCATCGTTTATTATTCATACCACAAAAACAGCATTAATATGAAAGGTAGTCTCCTCATAAGGGAGGAAGTAACAGCTATCCTTTGATAAGGCAGTGTAAAACTCAGTGAAAAAGTTGTTCATTAAAATGGATTTTGATAATCATCTATAATTTAATTAGCATTTGTGTTACCGTTGTGTAATTTTAACATTTAAGCACTTTCTGCCTTCTGTCTATCATTTGGCATGGGTCATTTTTATTGCTAGTGCCCTGCTCCTATTCTATCAGCTATTTTATACTGTAATAACCTTACATAAGGTTTTTTTTTGTACTACTGTTTTATTCAATTATCACAACGAATCAAGTTTCAAACTTTTTTAATCCTTAGAATATGCAAATATTCAGGACAGTATTTGGCTGAGTAATCGAGAAACAAAATAATTGATATTTGTAGTGTTGTTTATGACACGACCAGTTTGAGCCGTGAGTATGACTGAAGGAGCAGGAAGACAGAGATGTATGAATGATAAGAGAACGATCAGAATAAGTGGGATCGTTGCAGGAAATAGCTTTCCGGAATTATTATTTGTCATGGTAGTGCCAGTGCAGAGCTACACTACCCATCAGCCCCAGCATGTCACGTGCCTTACTAATCACTCTCACGTGTGTTTCATTAAGCCTTGTTAGCTCCACTATTTAAGTTCTAGTTTTCCAGCGTCTCACTGGCAAGCTTGTTGTCATCGTATGTTGTCGTCGTATGTTGCCGTTGTGTTGTCGCCATGTGTTGTCGTCATGTGTTGTCGCCGTGTGTTGTCATCATGTGTTGTTGTGTGTTGTTGTGTGTTGTCACTTTTTGTGCTTTTTGTATCTCTTGCCCCAGTTCCACAGTTCATGTTTATGGTTCTTGTTTTCACGGTTTCTTTTGTTTTGGTTGTACGTTACACAATAAATTATCTGCACTTGGATCTGCCTTCATCTCCATTCTGTGACATTCTACCAAAGGTGCATCTCATTCGATATAATTGCTTGAGATTAAAAATGGTGTTGGAACACATCAACCTCAGCTGAACGGTTTCTCACTTTTAAAGGTTCAAGCTGTGACATGAAGGAATACAGGATTCTTTCTTTTTTTTTTTCTGTTTGCACTGGGTGCATAAGAAGTGATTATGCTCAAATGCCTGAAGAATCTTGGAAGCTTATGAACACGGTTCATGTGTGTGTTATGATGTTGATCACTGATGGAGATTCTGATGGAGAGCTAGTGAGTTCTCCTTCCCTGAATACAATGGTCAACTTGGGTCACTTGAAATGAAACGGATAGAAATAACCACAACAATATTAACTTTAATCAGTGATTTAAACAAGAACTGAATTAGTGTTGTCTAAATATATCGTACCATTTTTGTTGTTGTACCTCATGGGCATATTTCTGCCTGTTTTGGCATGTCCAAATCTAGATTGTGTTAGCATGTCAGGACTTATAAGGTGCAATAATGCCTTATTTCCTGTCACTGGGGATAAGTCAGTTATGTCCAAAGTTGATGCTTTAGGAATGCAGCCAAGAAAAGTGACACCCAACAAATTAATATTCTTCCATAAACAGTACTTCATCATCCCTCATGTGCTGTTTACCAGAACAAAATAAAATGAATTTAGAATAGTCAGTAATACATACCACTGAATGGAGTTGGGCTTCACTAAACGTGGAAAACTGTAAATGGAAAGTACATTCATTCAGGGATAGTTACAATACAAAATAGCTTTGTAATCATACACATAATGTAGTCAGAGGTACAGTACTGTGCAAAAGTCTTAGGCACCCTATTTTTTTTTAGTACAAACTTTGTTATAGATTTTTATTTTATGACTTCTACGTTATTGATTCAGTACAAAAACCATTTTAGATTTCCAAACATTAGTTTTCCAGCACAAAATTAAATGATACAGAAAAATGTTTATATGTCAGTAAAGAAAGCAGCATATTACATAAGAGACACTTTTCAGACAAAAAAAAAAAACATAGGCAGTCAAAGTCTCGAGAAGAACTGTGGCTGGTTCTGCAAGATCCTCAGTAAAACTTACAGCTAATCTCCTTATAAAACTGCACACACTGTACCTAAGAGTACTATTTTTTTATTAAAGCGAAGGATCGTCACACCAAATATTGACTTTGTTTCATTTATTACTGTTTACTGCTCTTTATAGTATTTTTTTTTAAATGTAGAAACATTTAATTTCAATATTTTTGGAGGCGTTTTTGCTCTACAGCATTTCTTTGCATGTGCCTAAGACTTTTGCACAGTACTGTATGTGTGTTAGTTTGGGCGTGCTACAGTATCTACATCCTTTTGTTTCTGTTAGTCTCTGTTGACCTTTGAGCTAATCACAAGTCACACACTAAGCAGCTTCAAACACAACGACCTCTGATTATTTCAAGCCAAACACAATACCTCACAGTTCCCGTCACCACTGAACCTCTGAAAGATTTCTTTCCTTCCTTTCACCTTTTAGCCTCTCTAAGAGCCTTCTGTGGACTGTTTTTAGGCTTGTTAGTGAATTTATCATCTGTTTGTTCAGTTGCTTGTGTGAAACAGGCTTCACAGAGGAATTACACTGCATACTCAGGGACGGATGTTTTACACAGAAGCGTCCCCAAATCGATTTGACAGCATGTGGGAAACACGCTGTGAGATTATAAGAACAAATATAATCCATCTTCATCATGCCAGGCATGTCTTTGCTTTGGCTTTGCTATTTTTGTTAAGCATTACGTTACACCACTTTAGATTATTTTGGCATAGTTACTTTTATCACCCATGTGAAAATATAGTAAATACTTCATTCTTATCTGAGATGTTTGTTTATGTACATGACCTATAAATTAAAAGCCCAGCCTATAAAGTGATGCCTTTACCTCTCGATAAGATGTGAGGTATAAGGTTTGAGTGTCAGAAATAATCACATTTTGGTGGGTCATGTAATACATGCTGTAATCCAGGCAAAACTCATCATCTTAATCCCGGGTGTCCTGAGTGGATTGCATCACCTGCCATTCTCCACTGTTCTACAGATTGAGCTCAAAGCTGTTAGACAGAGATGGACGCACGTACTTAAGTGTCTCACAGAGTACCGATCTAATTCAGGAATAAAACACAATAGTATGTGCTGTTATAGGAAAATAATCAGTCATGTCATGGTGTGATGATGCGGTTACCACCCTGAAGTTCATTTAAAAAAAAAAAAAAAAAAAGATCAGTAATAAAATCTGATTGCCTGAGCCATGTTGTAAAATAGTCAATACATGCACGTGAGCACAGCGTCACAATAATTGAATTCTGTTTTAATGCACCAGGTTTTAAACCAGTAAAGCCATTACACTATTAGTTACAGTTTGACCTGTTCAACTGCAGCACATTAGAAATTAAACTTGGTTTAACAGTGAACATCTGGTGTGAAGAGATGTACAGAACTGAGAAAAAGGCAAAAAAAAGTAAGATATGCTGAAATTAATCACGAGGAGGCAGAAATATTGGAAAAACTAAGAAATGAAAAGAGAGCAGTGAAGTAGATGCTATTTCACTGCAAGACAGCTGGCAACCACTGTGCAGCTGTGCAGGAACTTTCTGAGAAATGTATGGAGGCGAGGGAAATCATTACAGTAACTGGCCACCGAAGTGAAACATCTCTACAGTCGTACTGGCACCCAAACTATAATGAGCAGAGATTGTGGAGCAGCATCCTTTTTCACACCGAGTTATCAAATCACAGTTGCTGAGAACACAAACACCTCCAGCGCACAAGCAAAGCGCAAGTCATGAAATGTCCAGATTAATATAAAAACTAATCCTAATCATTAAGACGTTGTTCCGTCGTCTTTGACCATTATGTTGCTAAGCAATCTAAGGCTGTGTGTGATTTTATCATGGATAATCACTGTAATGCACGCCCTCTCATGGATTATCACTTTTATAACAGCACATTATTCCTCTTAAGTGACAGCAATTTTTATGTATTAAAGAAGGAAATGTCATACCTTTTATCTGTTTATAGTTATTTTTCATTTTGTGGAACAAGTTAGTTGGGCTAGTGCCAGCGTTGCTAGTGTTTTAGTTTGCTAGCTATTCCTGAAAGCCTCTGTTATATAATAAGGATTTGTATCCACATGGGTGTGTCCATGGTTGTGTGTATGTATATGTGTTTATGTGTGATGCTTGCTATTTCTGAACCAATATCCCAAGCATTGTTTTTACCTCTAAGTGCACGTTGTTCCTGTCTCAAAGGAAGCGAGGAGGGGGCAGGAACACATGGGGTTAAGACTTCGTTCCTGCTGTTCCTCACTTCCAGGTGCATGTAGACATTGCCCTTATCAAACCTGTGGCCTTACAGTGTTCTGTTATCTCAGAATGTGACCATTTACTCTAGTATTAGTAGGATTGATGAGCCTGTACGGCTGAAGTTCTAAATCCTGTGCGTTCAAACCGAGGATCGCTATTCTACACATAAGCAAGGAGCAAGTCCCAACATAAGCAAGCAACATTAATCACTGTTTATTTTCTCCCTTTTTCCCTGAAAGTATTTGCCTGACCTTGTCTTCGCATTTTAGTCCAGTGTGATCTACAGTATATCATAAGCTCTGTTTTTTTGGACGCTCGGTAGTAACCCAGAGCCAAATCTGTTTTCGTGTTAGTGTGACGTGCAGGACTGGTGTAATCAGATTTCACTGCACACTCATTACTTCTTCAATTAACTACTGACTCCTCAACTCCTCCAGATCGGATGCTTATCTGCTCTCTGAAATGACAAATCAGTCCTTTGCAGAGACACACTGAGGTCTAAGCTCTCTTGCATGCCACTCACACACACGCACGCACACGCATGCGCACGCACACACACACACACACACACACTTCCTCCTGAAGAGTCTCACCCTACAATTAAACAAGATCCTCATAAATATATATCTCAGAAGAACTGTCCCACTGTGATGTCTGTAATTATGATGTGTGTGTATGTGTGTGGCAAATGGGTCTTTTCTGTTTATCTGATAATTAGCATCTCTGCTTTTTCATTCTTTGAAGGGATTTGACCAAAGAAGGAAGACAAGCCTGGCTGAACTTGTCTTCTTGCCTTTCTGACCATCCTCCAGTTAATAGAAAGGAATATTAAGAAACTAAAAATATATACAAATACAAAAAAACGGGAAATAAACATTAAATAAATGTTTTGTGATTCTGCTAAGTGTCTCAATAACTCCAGGGTTACCAATGAGTGATATGAGAGCCAGTGTTATATGATGCCTAATTCCAGTTATGTGTCAGCATTCTCAAACACCCTAGAGATTTTCCTGGAGCAGAGATACTACTAAAGGTAGTAAAGTTCTCTGCAAGTGGTTCTTGAATCTGAGATTGCTGTTAAAATGACTCCTAGATTGACATAGTTTTGAGATAAGAAATCTAAATACACAGATATGTTTTTTCTGTACATTTAAATTTCTAATTACTTAGACTGGGTGCCGTAATTACATAGTTATTTCAGTAATCAGTAATTATATCGTTTCCTTTGTTAAATAACAACACATCAGTTTATTATTAGTCTTAGCGTATGCGGAGTGTCTGCCAAACAAGTCCTTGTAAATGAGTTTTTACTGTAGAAATGGTTAGGTATTAGAGTGCGTTATATAAACCTGTCTGCACTATTGTCAGAGCCGTGCTGTTATAGAAAATTAATCAAAAACTTCTGACCTGTCAGATTTGAGAATTCATCAGCATTGTGGTATAAGTGAGTTTAGATGATAATTTAATTGGATAAATGTGACAGGTAGACAGAGCTGATACTTTTCAGTATCAATGCAGAGCCATGTATCAGTTACTTTTTTATATTTTTTGTAATGATCCATAGATGTAAGTGCAGTAAACATTTAACTCCCCAAACATTACACTGGGGAAGATGATTAAGCCTTGATCCAGAATAGAAATGTATCTTTGCATTTGCTGGTCTCTCTACTGCATCAGTTATCAGATTGGGGTGAAGTAGATTTTAAAGGATTGACCTTTGTATTCTGAACTCAAGTGTCTGGAGAAGGAGAAGACATCATTTTGATCCATTGTTTTTATTTTGTGGTTTTGATAAAGGGAAGGGTGTGCTAGTCTCCACCCAGCACTCAAAGCACTCCTCTAGCCACTCATACACAACTGCATTCCTGTTGGAGTAAATGACTTTAATCTGTACTGCTCCTACAATTAGGACTTCTGTCCACAGGATATAATGTCATTATTGTATCTGTAATGCTCTTTTATCACAATACTATATATAAACCACTGCTACAGTAAAAACTAGCATAAAGTGTATTAGCAAGGTGTTGGGTGTTGCCAAAACAGCTTCAATGCACCTTGGTCTAGCTTCTACAAGTCTCTGGAATTGTGCTGGAGAGATCAACGCTGCTCTTCCAAGATATTCCTTCAGTGGGTGTTTTTGTTCATTGTGGTGGAGAGTGCTGTCTAATCATTGATCTAAAAACTACCAATTAATATTTGATTGGGTTAAGATCTGGTGACAGTGAAGTCCAGAGCATATTACTTACAAATGTTTCATCGTTGGGTAAAGATGATCAGTCAGAAGAATTTTGTATTGATTCGGAATGACAAGTATGGCCAGATCCTACCAGCAAAATGTTCCCTACAGCATAACAGAGCCATAGGTTTATTCCTTTAATTTGTCACCAGTAGATGTTGTAGAATAGAATAGAGCAATATAATTCAGACCCCAAGGTTTTCAATATGGTTCAAACACTGAGATGGACATAAAAAAAAGAAAAAGGATTGTGATCCACAAACGTTTGTAAGTTAACTGGAGTCTTAACCTCATTGCAGAGGCCTCCAGGTTTTAGGATACATTATGGAGGTATGTAGCGCAAATCCCAATGATGTCAATCTTCCCTGGATTAATGACCGCAAGACAGCCTCAAAGGATCAATGATTCACCACTGTATTTTATATTTTAGTATCAGGTGCTTTCCTTTTGCATAGCAGTTCCCGTTTTTGATGGTGTGCATGACCCAATAAATGTGAGGTGTATTTTATATGGTCCTTTTTCTCATTTTCATGAAGCATTGACTGTATATATGCTGTATACATATTTAATTTACATTTACAATGAATTTACTTCATTTACACTGATATGTAGCTGTGAGCTGTGGCTCTAAACTGATAAGCTAGTGTTTATTATTCTTCCAAGAGTATCCTAAAGCATGGGTTCTTAAAGTTTTTTGCAGCCACCTATTCAAATATCAGATTCATTATTTAAATGTGTACACTATATTGGCTCTTTATTGAAGTCAAAAAGATTTTTATTCCTGAACCATCAACCAACAGATCCCATTCGGTCCAATTTGACATTATTTGTAGGCTGATTTATTTTCTTATTGAGGTTTGGTTGACCAAGTGACCACTTGAACAGACTAATAACCATAAAAACTTAATAATAAACATAACTTTAGATTTTCACCACTGTAAGTAAACATGGCTATGCTTCACAGATGCCAATCTGAGAACCACTGTCCTAAAGGTTGTTAAAATAGCAAAACGTCAGACAGTTGATTTATTTCCTTGTTTTCTTGTTGTACATAGTTTTATTACAGGAAGTGATTAATAATAGGTCTCACAATGTTTCTGTTTGATAGTCAATGTGTCATTTCTTCCAGACTAGAGTGACTGAAAGAAAATAAACACATGTTTTAGCCTCTACCCTGAAAGTAATTTGTCCATGTCACTAATGTAATACAGATTTGATCCACCTGCTGCTGTGAGTCGACTAACAACTACACACCAAAAGGTGAATGGGCAGATAGCAGTCTCTCTCTCTCTCTCTCTTTCATTTCCTTTCCTAGTGGCAGACTTATTTTATCCTTATCTTCTTGCGTTCTTGCCGTGTAGCATAGCTAAGGACGAGTCCTCCATTATACAAGAGATTACCACAAAATGTCCTTCGTTCCACATTGATTACCAAGTTCACATATCTCCCTTTATGTCACCCTCACCACTGAACACCCTCATTCTTCTTCATCTTCATCTTTATCTTTCTCCAGGAGCTTTTGGGGCTTCTACTTTTTTTTTTTTTTTTTTAACTTTTCTCTGTATTCTATTCTGTTTTCTGTGTTTATCTAGGTCTCTTATGTAGTGCAAGTAGTTCATTTTCCCTCCTCATTTAAGCACACTTGTCATACACATTTTATTTGCCCAGTTTCAAAGAAATTAGTTTGAATTGCTGGAATTGAACCAGAAGGGTGAACTATGTAACCATTGTGATAACAAGTAAAGTTGTGCAGTAGAAAGTACAAAACAACCATTGTTTTTAGTTTAGACCTCAAGGGGAGCATTGAATCATTATATATTATATCTCAGTGTGAAAAGCATTAAATGTGTATTGGGATTCTTGTAACAGATGGATGTTGTGTATGTTATGCATTTTAGGCAAAACAATCATTATTATGAGCAAGAATGAAATTGGAATGCCAAAAGTCATTTTGCGGGTCATTAGATAAGCTAATGTGATAGACTGGAGTAAATTAGATTAGCACTCAGACTGATGTGACATATCATTAAAGAGCTGCGATAATGGGTGATCATTAGTAGCTTTAGGATTAGCCGGATGTCTTGCACTTGACTTTTCACTGTCCAATCAGTGTTACTCCTGGTCGCATATAGAGTTTTCTCTACTGTTTTGACACTCTGGCATTTAAAAAAAAAAATTGCCAGGATTATGACTCAGGTCTCATTGTGGTTGGTGACACATCAGGCAGCAATGTGAGTCACCTTACTGCAAAAAAAAAAAAAAAAAAAACCTTGTGTAAGCAGTGGTTCTGTAGGCAGAAACGCCTTTTTGATGAGAGAGGTCAGAGGAGAATGGCCAGACTGGTTTGAGCTGACAGCAAGGCTACAGTAACTCAAATAACTCTTTACAACTGTGGTAAGCAAAAGAGCATGTCCGGACTTACGTGATGAACCTTGAGGTGTATGGGCTACAACAGAAGAAGACCACATCAACATCCACTCATTTATGTGATGCAGTCATGTCAACATGGACCAGAATCTCAAAGGAACATGTCCAACATGTTTGATGAAAAATTAAGGCTGTTGTTCATAGTATTAGTATAGTGTGTGTATAGAATGTATGTTTGCCTAAAGTGTCTCAAATCAAGCGGTGATGTATAAGGCAGCTGCTTTGATTTAAATACAATAAATATAGTGGAGAGATAAAAATGCACAGATGCATCATTTTGTACTAGTTAACATGTTACACATATTCAAAACTTGTATTCTCTCCTTTTGGCGAGAATTGTCTGTTCTGACAGAGTTTTCACACATTCAATACACACTTATATATAAACACACATCTCTACACACAAAAATATGTCTGAAATGATACTAAGTCCCTAGAGTGACAGTTATCTTAAAAGCATTAGCAATACAGTCACAGGAAAGCACTGTGAGTTTATGCCTAGAAAGCTGACATGAGTTGACTTTTTCTGCCCTCATGAGGTGATTGATGTGTAATACAATACCTTATTTTTAATGCACATTAGGGAAGATGGCAACAGCATTGTTTATACATTTTGATGTTTATCTTATTTTGCAGAAAATCATAAGAATGTATAATAAATAGTGGAGAAGAAGAAAAATGTGCTGCAACCCAGCATTTTTTTTTGCAAGAGTGTTCTGTAAATGACATTCTCTGTCTCTCTTTCCGTCAATCTCCCCATATCTCATTGTTCCTCTCTCTTTCTTTAGGTCTTCTGGCCCAGCTTCAGTTGCCCCAGACAAATGTGGTGGTGATTCAGGGGCAGACGGCAGTCCTTCAGGCCTCATACATAGGTGACCTCAGTTCGACCACCATCATCTGGACCTATTTGGGTGATCAGTCTGAAATAGTGAGTAACTTGTGGCTTTTTTTTTTTTTTTTGGTCATGAAGAAAGTCATGCATCATCTTGGACATAATTGAAGTGACCAGCTGAAAGGAAGAAAATAAGATAAGCAAGGAAATTTGGGTTTTGGATTTTCAACCCTTTGATGCATATTTAAAATTGATTTGGAGCACACTCGGTAGTTCATACCTCTCAGTATTAATTCTGACACCAAGTAATTGTCAGTCTTCAAATCATGAAATTTGGTGTACTTTGGGTTGTTGTGGAAATGGCACAGAAATTCTAACAGAAAATGACAGCATTTTATGAATTGTATAGATTTCATTTTCACTTATTTTTTTGTCTTCTTTTTGTTTGCCTGTCTCTCTTTCTCTCTTTCTCACTTTCTCTCTCTCTCTCTCTGCAGATCATTCGCTATAATAATGGGATCGACATCGGCAATCAGTATAAAGGCAGAGTGGGCTTTGTCCATCCAATGCCCAGTAACAATCTGTCAATCTACATCAATAACACATCCGAGTCGGATTCGGGAGTATATATGTGCCAGGTTTTACCTTCTGATGTTCCTGGATTTGTGAAACAGCTGACGCTTAATGTGACGGGTGAGTACAAGGGAAGAGAGCCACTTGCACTTGTGATCCAATCACCTCAGACAGATCTTCATATTATGTCTGAAAGGAGCCTAGGTGACACAGAGAAATGAAAATGAACATGTCCATACAGTGCCACATACAAGCTTACTGTGTGAGAACAGAACTGTTCCTATTTTTTTGTCTAAAGCTCATGGAGTGTACAATGCTATAACAGCAATGCCCCTGAAGGCACTGTACATATACAGTACATTTAAATTTACATATCCATTCAAACTCAAAGTATATATATTCCTTTATGTTGTTTGGGTAATTAAGGGCATTTAAGTCCGTGTCATCTCATGCAGACATGGTACATAATACAGGTGTGGATAAATCATAAATTAGCTAGCCCACTGGAGAAGTGAAAGCGCTAATGTGCTACCCAGTCTCATGTTTTGGTTGCCTGGAAACCTAATTGACTAGCCAAAAAACATGGTAGCTTACATAATATAATAATGCATAGCCAGCTAGTTTGCTAGTTACGTGCCTTAATTTAGACTAAAGAAAATGAATAAATGTATGATTATTATCCTCTTCTAGCAAAGATTCTAAAGTAGCACATGTTTGCCAGTAAGTCATTGGCCAGTGTTTTGGGTAGATTGTGAGATTGTGGTTCTCTCCTCACACTGCACAAAATATATAATTTGAATCTGGCTAACATCTTTATTTTTTTGTCTACCATGATGTGACTGCATGTTGCGCTAGCAGAAGAGTTATATGGTGGCTTAGTGCCACACTTTATTTTGCTTGATTTGATGTGTTTTCACATACCTGCATGTTCCTGATTATGAAAAGGTTGTCTGTTATCTTTGCATGCTAATTAATATGCCTATTAAAATTCGTTCCACCATTCTGGTGCCTCTACTGATGTGTGTAGTGCAGCAGATGGTGGGATTTGGAAGCATGTGCTATAGTTACAGCGACAGTGTGTGTTACATCACCGTGAAGCACATTATGTTCAAACATACATACAAAATGAAAGATTTTGTCTTGTGAAAGTCTTTAATGAATAGGAAATTTTTTCATTTTCTGCTTGTTGAACTGACTTTTCCACCAAGAAAATACAAATAAAAAACTAATAGCCCAGACAAAACTTTCTGCTTGTCCATGCGCCTGGGCTAGTGCATTTGTCCACCCGATAATATATTCTGAAGATGATTCAGTGCTCAAATTCTATTTTTAACTTTGTGTTTTCATTTGTCTCCCTGTATCTTGCAGTTCCTCCTGCCATGCCCATTTGTAAGCTGCAGGGAAAGCCACAAGTCAAAGCTAATGTCACACTCAGCTGCTTCTCCAGCTCTGGCAAACCTGTACCCAAATACAAGTGGTCCAAAACCAGCCCAACCTCTGAGTTCTTCTTCTCCCCCATGCTCAGTAAGTTCTTCATACCGATCAGATCATCACTGTTCGCTATAACATTGAATACTAGTGGACCAGACTGTTCTGAAATGATTAATCTGAAAAAAAAAAAAAAAAGCTAATGCACTCATTTTACACAGCATGTACAAGACGGAAAGATCACCCAGACATTGCTTGAATGTTTGTTCCCTTTCAGATGAGGCTACGGGCACCCTGAAGCTGAATAACCTGAGCAGCAACATGTCGGGGAAGTACGAGTGCACAGCCTCCAACTCTGCAGGAGAGGCCAAGTGTTACATCAACCTGGAGGTCATCACCCGTAAGTCTTACTGTCTGTGTGTTTCCATGTTGGATTTTATGTTGTCTTGTACATTCTCCTTTCTCATCAAACCATGGCAGATAACAAAAAACCGCCAGATACTCACAGACACAGTTAAATGCATGGATAGTATTTTGTTCTATTAGAAAACATTCAGACCAACTATTGCAATTCTTTATAATTGTGTGTTTCTATAGGTATGTCTCTTAAAATTTTCACTCTTTTATAAAAAATTCCACTCATCAGCAAAATCAACAAAATGCAACTCATTCCACATTCCCATAAACTATTATTATGTGAATAATTGTAAAACAAGCAACATGGTAACATGGCAAACCCGGTTACTCAGTACATCATTATTTATTTGATAAAATCTTTTCCCTTACTGGATCATTTTTGCAGTTTGTTTTTTTTTCTCCTAAATTTGTACATAGTCACGCTTTTTTAATTTAAATATGTTAAAAAAATTTGTTAACATATTAAATATGTTAAAAACAATTTGACAGAAATGCCACTTACACAGTATATGTATTGTTCCTGTTGACTAGCAACTAATGCTGGGGTGATAGCTGGCGCCACGGTGGGTGCATTGGTGGGCCTCATCCTCATCATCCTTGTCATCGTTTTCTTGTGGACACGGAGAAGGAAGGACACGGAGGATGATCTGGCCAATGATATTAAGTAAGATTCACTGCTACTTATATGCCACCTTATATGGGTTTATCAATATTTAGTCCTATATTTAAATGCAGATCTATTTTCTGTGGTGTTATTCACAGTGGGCATGACACACAGGTCGCCATAAGTAAAAGTGATTGCTCTCAAGTAATGTGGTAGCATTTAGCTTTTTAAAGAACAAATGTACTTGATGAATATTAGAGCAGACTATAAATTAAATTGTTTTGATAAATGTATGTCCTAGACTCACCTTCAGTACACCTTCATCCCACCTGGATAGGAGATTTGTAGTTAAGAGCTGCCATTGTAATCATACATACTGTCCCGTGTTTGTCCCAGGTCTCTTATTCACTATATATGAGGATATACTCATCCTTTCAACACACTTTTGAAGTACTGTTTGATTTCATAGTATATAGTTGTAGAACAGTGATGATTTATAATCCCACTATCTGGTGTCACCCAGAAGAGGATGGGTTCTCTTTTGAGTCTGGTTCCTCTCAAGTTTTCTTCCTCAGATTGCCTCACTTGCTTGCTCATTAGGGATCTAAATTAGGAATTCTGTAAAGCTGCTTTGTGCCAGTGTCTATTGTTAAATGCACCACACAAATTGAATTGAATTAAATTACTGAAAGTAAAGTGCATTCTACTAGTTTTCTATTATTCTTTTTGAACATAAAGTTTGAATTTGTAGTATATGCTGTGGTATCAAAAGCTAATATTTCAGCTTGTAGTTCTCAGTAAACTGAAACACTTATTTAACCGTGTGCCTTAAACAGGGAGGATGCTCAGGCCCCTAAACGTGTCTCATGGGCGAAGAGTGGCACAGGCTCTGACATCATCTCCAAAAACGGCACGCTGTCATCCGTCCGCTCCAGCCCTCTACCTCACGACACACACGACCTCCACAGCCACCATTACCCTATCACACAGCCCACCTCTGACACAGCCTCCATCATCACAGGCAGCACAAGCTACCAGCCCCGACATGCAGGCAACTCCAGCACCCCAGAACACGCTCTGCCCGGCTACAACACCAACGCCATGGCGCCACGCAATCCCCCAGCACCCTCCAGTTCCAACGGAGGCTCCCTACCCAGGACTGCAGCTCTTCAGCCTCCGACCTCACGCTATGTTCCTGCCCCGAGTGGAGTGAGCGCCGCCAACCTCTCCCGCATGGGAGGCGTGCCCATTATGGTTCCTGCACAGAATCAAGCTGGTTCTCTCGTCTAGGGCTGAAGTGGTTTAGCTGTTTGGAGCACCCCCTGCTGGAACTCATACTGGAAATGACTGAATGTGGTTTTATAAAAGGGAAGAGCTTTCAGAGTCTTTTCACTGACTGCCCTGAAAATGCACAGTATAATGTAATCTTATTTACAGAATTGAATTTTTTATGTTTTATATATAGATATAAAACCATTGTTTTAATTACATCAGTTCTATTATTTAATACATTCACTATCTTTTTTTTACAATGTTTTTCAGGAAAGCTCTTGCTATGAAGTGACTGACACACACACACACACACACATACACATACATTACTCCTCACTGTTAGCTAGGACTTTTTTCATTTATGTGTTGAATATGTTAAAACATCTAGGTAGAAATGTAGGTCTAGTACACATTATTTACGTTTTTTTATGTAAAATCTTTTTTATATTAACCTTCCTTATTTGTACATAACCATCAGCAAAACCAGAGAAAAATAAAAGAACTGAACTGGCTGTTTTTGGATTAAGTGGAGAGAAATGTGTCTTTACGTGTACTGTGGCAAAATACATATAGGAAAAAGAACATCCAAGTACATATTATTTAATTTTTAGAAATATAGCTGTCATAGTGTTTTTCAATATAGACTTGAATTTTGTATATACAAGTATTAATGTAGTTATTTAGCCCTTTATTTTCATTAGTAGTAATGATGTATAATATGTGGATGATGGATTAGAAACACTATTCTACCTGAAACTCTAAATATTTGTTTCTAGTCGACTATGGTGGGCTTTTCCACACATGAATTCATTCAAAACACTGAACTGTATATTAAACTGATAAAATGTTTAGATCAGATATTTTGGATTATAATTATAACTGGGGCAGGCCAGGTGCATGGGATCCATAGAGAAGACATTCTTTTTGATCGAAATATTTAGGTTTTGTCTTAGGCTTTTGCATTATACACTCGCATGCCACAAAACTGGGCAGTTGAAGATAGAAAAAAAGACCAGGATGGAAAAAAGACCAACCACAGATTCCTGTTCTTGGCTGAAAGGAGTGGAACCTGATGTATTGTAGAACCTGAGGTCATAGCCCATCAGCCCCAAGGTTTGGCATGTTGAGTGTTCTGAGATGCTTTTCTGCTCACCATGGATGTAAAGAGTGGTTATTTGAGTTATCATAGTCTTCTTATCAACTCAAACCAGGCTGGCTATTCTCCTCTGACCTCCCTCATCAGCAAGGCCCTTCTGTCTACAGAAGTGCTGCTCACTGGATGTATTGGTTTGTCACACCATTCTGTGTACGCAAAAATGTCACAGACAAAGTCACCAAGATTGCATTTTTCCCCTCATTCTGATGTTTATGTGAATATTGACCGAAGTTCTCTCAGAACAGACGTTTCGATCGGCATGATTTTTTCCCCCTTATTTTCTCCCCAATTTGGTCACCATCCACTTCTCACCCATCCAGCTCTCCCCTATTATACAACATCTACCAGCCGGGGACAGTGAAGGCTAACCAGTTCTTCCTCTGAGAAACATAAAACCAGCCAACTATCTTTTTGAACTGCTGCTCATGCTGTGTCACAGGGCAGGATAACACCCACCTCAACATAGATGAGCTCACGGATGCCCACAATTGGCTAGTGTTGCTGTGACTGACAGGGGAGAAAGAGTATACCATCCCTCCCATGCAGATTTGGCTCCCGTTGCTCACGGTCAGTTGTGACATAATCGAGATTCAAACTCACAATGATAGGGTGACCACTTTTCTGTTCCGCCACTCAGGAGCAGCATCTGCATGATTTTATGCATTGCAATGCTGCCATATGATTGGCTGTTTGGATAATTGCAAGAAAGGGCAGGTGTACTGGTGTTCCTTTTACAGTGGCTGGTGACAGAATATAGCAGGCATTTTAATTAAAATAATCATTTACCATTAATGGTTTAGTACACAAATCTAATTTGGAAATATCAGAGATATCTGTTCTGCATGGTTACCAGAAATCACACTACTAGTCCTTTAGGATAGATAGCATAGTATGACTTCTGTTCAAAATCAACCCAAATTAATAGATGGTTATAATAAAAACCAAACTGTGTCAATGAATCAACAGCGATGTTAGAATGATCTAACTTCCCACTGGAGAGAGAGGCAGGTCTTTCTATCCATATACATGCCAAACTAGTGTGGTCCTTTTTCCATTTTCATCAAGATTTCATGAGGATTTCAATCTCAGAATTCTGTATTGGTAATAATTACGCCATTTGCTGTAAGTAAACTGAAGTGTTTTAAACTTGCAGTTATATTGTAATGATATAATTATATTGCAGTGTTTTAAACCACTTCAAATATTATGTTGTACTTTATTATATTATTGCCTGCAGGATGTTTTTGTATTTTTTTTAAAGGATGATCTAACAAGCACTTGTGTGAGTGTATTAATTTACTGTGTATCGCCAGTCGTATAGTGTGTATGTACATAGCACAAATTGAATATATAGACTTTTAATAAGGTGCCCGGTCTTCTAGAGCATCTTGAACTGTTATGTATATGGGACAGCTTCTGTACATGGAACTGAGGATACTTTGTATTGATGTTTTTAATTAAATGAAAATTGACTTTGAGAGATTTTTTTTTTTTGCATGAAATGCTGAATAGCTTGTTTGTAAT
The DNA here is from genome assembly GCA_037576675.1 of Pangasius sanitwongsei. NCBI lineage: Eukaryota > Metazoa > Chordata > Actinopteri > Siluriformes > Pangasiidae > Pangasius > Pangasius sanitwongsei. The sequence goes on along the minus strand of CM075018.1, from coordinate 4,421,314 downwards.
TTCTTTTTGTTACAGTAGCAAGAACAGGCATTCGACTAAAGCAGCAAAGAGAAAGAGAATGAAGAATGAAAGAGAAAAAAACACATAAACTAGAGTTTTTATTTTCACAGGGTTTGACATTTATTTGGACTTTTACTCAGCCAAACTTTACTTTCCTCCATGCCCCGTAATAAACAAGAAATATATACATTAAGGATATGCTCATATCATGGCATAGATGACACTAAATTACACTAACTCAGGATGGAAACTGGACTCTCTGGTGATAATGATCGACATGATTAGTGATTTAAAAAAAAAAAAATGATATTCTCAAACAAATTCTTCATGGTCAAAAAAAGAAACAGAATAAAATAAGTGGCCTCTGGTTATCAGTAGGTGTTTTTCTAGAAAGTAGCATTAATACGAACATTAAAACATGCTATCTACTAAGATGAAGCCACGGTACAGAAACAGCAAAAAGCAGAAGGTGACTGATGGACAGATTAGTCACTAATGTGCTCAAACGTCCCTCGATGCACCTGCGAGCACCTCTGAACAGACAAGAAGAAACATAGCGCCCTCATGTGGGCTTATCTTTAAAAAAAGAGAGAGGAATAGAGAATACCTGATCGATGATGGAAACGGATTCTTATTTGTCTGTTTCCTCCTAACATGCTCCATATGGCTTTTGGCCCATTGTAAAGTATACAAAAAAAATAGGAAAGCACCGGGCTCTGCTGTACTGGCCTTGTGGATATGTGCACACGCAGGAAGGACAGTGAGATGAGCTGGATTAAGCTAAGCGAAAGGGAGGATGGTTAGATTTTAAGGGTCCCTTGTTGATGAAAGGGTTAAGGAGCTCATGCAGCTGGGACTGAAGCACAGAGAGAGAGAGTGTGAGGCAGACCCCAGCCTTCCTCACAGCCCCAAAGACAGGACAGCACACACAGCTGCTTACGTGGGACACAGAACTGAGGGAACAAACAGAAATCAGACCGTCGTTATAAAATTACAGCAAAAATCCTTTAGGAAGCGATAAGTTTGAACATTCTTTCATTTCGACAGAGGCGAGATTACATTGAACTCAAATGCATCAGGAAAAAAGAAAATCTGAAAAGTGTTTGAATGATGTTCACCTTTCAGTATGTAGTCAGTTAGCAGGGTGGGGACTTTCTCACTGTCCTCCTTCATGGCATAAAGGACTGATAGAAAGGAAGAAGAGAAGGACGGCAATGTCAGTGGTTATATGCATGATAAATAAACCTTGGATTTACCTTCTGCATTGTATTTAGTTGTCTCTAATCAACTTCAAGTTATATTAAAGGAAAAATTCACCCTGAACATCTTAATAAACTTTATAATTAACATGTGATCTTTAACACTATGAAATTCTGAGTTTGTTTTTTTTTTTTTTTTTGATCAACTGTTTCCTACATTACCCACAATGCCATTTGATTATCTGCTGATAGTGGTGCCAGTGAACTTTTAAGTGCTTTAGTCTTTAGTCCTTTAGTCTGTCCAGCTTTCTCACCTCCCCATCTGTACATTCTGCTCAAACAGATCAGGTTACAAAGCATCAACATTAATGTTAATATCACCATCAGCGTCATTGTGCTTGTCATCTCATCACTAACTAGCCGAGCCAAATCTCTATTGTAACTCAGTGTAACTGTTTCCTGTAACTGCACTGCATTCTGGAACTATGAGTTTAATTTTTTTGCTCCACTACGTCTATGCTGGATTTCTCATTAATACAATATTGAACATAAAAAAAATGTTGAGTGCAAAATAGAAGCTCTTGCTCTTTAATTCTGAGGAGGTAAAGGCAAAACCTGACTGTTATTGCTCAACACCACTGCGATATCAGCATGGCATGCAACCACTCACTTCTCACAGAAAGAATGAAACTACACCGCCAACCAACAAAGTAGCACCCGAACCACTGATATTTCAATTTAAACCTGTTTAATGTGTTTCAGGGTGGAGGTTTCCTGTAAATGCACAGTTTTATTAAAGGCATTTAAAGTAGTATGCTTAAAATGATATGTACCCACACACTGTTCAAGACCAAGCACATCACCCTTACACTTACTTTTTGTCAGCATTTGAAGTTCCTCAACAGATGGAGCAGCTCCTTTCTTCTCATATGGGATCACTGTGTTTAGATACTGCATAAAGCAGATAAAAACAAAGAGTACACTGAGAGAAACCTAGCTAACACTGTCTCATATCCACAGAATAACAGGTATTCGATCATGTTTGCAATGCACACACCATTACATTGCACTGTTATGCTTCCTCACCTGTCTGTCCATCCCTGAGTTTCCAAATGTCTGTCTGATCCCCGTCTGCAGGATGTTAGACAGGCCCTCCATACTGAAACGCTGCAAATATTCAGGCATGGAAACAATTCACTCTTAAGATTCTTTTTTAAGTGCGACACAAGACTTAGGTTAGGCATTAATGCACGTTCTCAGTTCTGGAGATTTGGCTATTTGTGGCTATTTCCAGGCTATTTGTGGTTCTTCACATCACAAGATATTTTTATATACATATTGCTTTAGATCACTTGTTTGTCACCTGAACTCCTTCAGCCTAAAATATTTGCCTTAAATATCACCTGAGAATTTATGTACGATTACGATTAAGTGAAACTATTGCATTAACCATCCCATAGTCATCCCCAGTTAGGAAACCCTGCTTAAGATTACAGTCAGACTGTAAAAAAAAATGCCCAACTAGTTTTCCATCAAATTGATCTCATGCAACATTCATAAATATTTAAACAAGCAAAAGTAATTTTCCTGGATTTCATATAAATGAAGTTATAAAAGAAATCAACACATCAGATCAAATCAACACTGATAGTAATGTGAACCTCTATGACTAAAGTATGTGATGCTTTATGAAGTGTGATACACAACCATAGCTAGAACATGTTAGGAATTGGTTTACAGCAACAGTGCAGACAGCGTGAGCTGAACCTACACATGATGAGGCAGAAACGTCTGTGTAAGCTTCCTCTGCTCTTCCTGTAAGTGCTAAGTGCAGTTTAAGTTAATGGATGTGAGGTCCATGTGAGGTCCATTAACCAGAGACATACAGACAATGCACTCTGACTTCAGAAAGCACCTCAGCTCATTTGCTTTCACTCATTCTCGCACACACGTACAAACAATACAATCAATTTAGTGCATACAACTCACCTGCTGTGTGGCAGCCAAGCGTAGCCATATGTAACTTGTATTTTAATATAAATATTTAATACTATATTTTAAACTATTTAATAGCTTTCTCCCTCTCTTTCTCTCTCTATCTCATCCTCTCTCACGGACACACACCTTCATTGGCATGCTGCCGGTCTTCTCGGCGCGGCCGGACCCCTGCAGGCTCATGGCCTTGTCCCTGCGCCGGCGCTTGCTGAGCTCCCTCTGCTCCTTCTGCCGGTTCTGCACCTCCATGAGGGCCGTGATGAATGTATTCTTCACCTCCTTCTCAAACTCGAGCTCGTCTCTCCGTGCCAACTGAGCCACCAGTTCCTCCGAGTACTCCCTCACTGCCATCTCCACACGGCCCAGCAGCTCCAGCAGATCCGAGCTCGGCATCAGCCTTAATCCTAAGAATAAGAAGATTCTTTTTTAAGTGCGACACAAGACTTAGGTTAGGCATTAATGCACGTTCTCAGTTCTGGAGATTTGGCTATTTGTGGTTCTTCACATCACAACAAGAGAGTGGTATTTCTTTATGTAGTGCAGAGCTGATGCTGATGTCTGCTTTCAGTCAAGAAGCTCCGTAAGTGTGATTGAATTAGGTTTTACAAAAAGCCCTGAAGAAAAGATGTTTTCAGCTAATGGAATATACCCTATCTAATACACTGATCTTGTGTTACACACTGACAAAGACATGCATAATGTTTTACTCTTATTGTAATTTAAGACAAAATGTTACCTTTTGTCTATTTGGTCCACATCAGTCTTATTTTATTTATATGTTGCAGGAATATAATTACTTATTGATTCCTATGCTTATGCTAATACTGCACTGTTGCTACACAAATCTTATTTGATAAAGCGAACTGACAAATCCAGCTTTGTTATTAACTAGCAACAATATAGCAAACACAGTAGCTAACTGTAGTGAAAATAGCTCATTTCAGTTAAAGCACAAGAAGATATGCATGTGCACAGCCATTATATCAAAGATGAAGTGTGACCTTCGTAGGAGCAGTTGTTGTTGTTGGTGGCCTGAGACAGCATGCGGATCTCCTCCAGGAGAGAGGGGTTTGTCTTAGGAGAGGAGATTCCGCTTTCTTCCTCCTCCTCTTCTTCTGTCTCGCCTGGGTCAGGAGAGTTCTCCATCATCTCAACAATCTCCTCTATCACCTAATAAAAGTGTTCAGATTTAAAGAAAGAAAACCTTAACCATTATACTGACACACGTGAACGTTCATTGCGATTAAGTAAGGAATAAAACACAAGCGGGTGTTCTGTTATCGGAAAATAATTAACAAAGGGGTGATGTGATATGGACAGACACAAATCAGTTGCCAACCTGAAGTTATTATTTTCCTAAAACAACACTTCCTCATGTATTTTATTCCTCTTATTATACCACACCAATTTGCCAATTATAATTTATCAATGAATGACACATCATACTTTTTAACCATTTATAGCTACATCGGGGCAGTCGTGGCCTAATGGTTAGAGAGGCGGACTTGCGGCCCAAAGGTGAACCTGAAGGTCATGGGTTCGAGTCTCGGGGACTGTAGGTTGATCGGCAGGGATTGTAAGTGGGGGGAGTGAATGACCAGCGCTCTCTTCCACCCTCAATACCATGACTGAGGTGAGACCCTTGAGCAAGGCACTGGTCCCCCAACTGCTCCCCGGGTGCCGCAGCAAAAAAGGCTGCTCCGGGTGTGTGTTCACAGTGTGTGTGTGTGTGTGCGCGCACTTGGATGGGTTAAATGCAGAGCACAAATTCCGAGTATGGGTCACCGTACTTGGCCACACATTTAATGAACATCCATGGGAAAAGTTAGGTCCTGTTATTGCTTACATCAGAACAGTCATTATCCCACTGGTCTCTCTTGAAGTTAATAAGACCAAAAAAAAAAACATAGCTTATCATGTTACTGAGAAACTGGAAAGTATCAAGTCCTCTGTCCTGAAAACCTATCGACTGTTACAAAGCACCTACACCTGAGACTCCTTCCATACATGTTAAATAAATGTCTCCTTACAGAAAGCTTCACCATATCAACAATTACATGTTTATTAGATGTTAAGTTTATTACGAGCCTTAGATTTTGTAGATCATCCATCCATACAAGTCCTTGTTAATACTATAAGTACTTACTATAGAAACAGTAATGTATTAGAATGACCGTATTAATATTAACCTGAAATTTGAATTATAAATATTGTTATAGCAAATTAGTCAACACCTTCTGACTAATCAGATCAACAGTGCTGTGGTAAAAAACATTTAGAACAGTTGTACATATTATAAAGTGATCATTAGGATGCACATAATATTATTTAGCATAACACAAAACATAGACACACTGGCAACCTAGTTATAACTAAATATGGGCATGATGTGTTAAAACAACTCCTTAATTTAAGAGTCATTTCCTATACTTAACTCCTTCACAATTTCCAGAGTAAGCTGCTTTTCCAGAATGACTGCTATTACTGACTCAGCTAGGAGGAATAAATCATTACATCAGAATAAAGCACACCGTTAAGGCTAAGGTGCTGTTGTTAATCTTAACCACCTTAATTAGCGATACAATTCTGAAATAAAGTTATCACTTATACTCCTGAGTAATCAGCTGGAACTACACTGCCATCATAAATCAAGCTGGTGGCTTTCCATCATAAAGCCATCATCAGGAAGTGTTTAGTGAAGGCCGAGGAGTTGCGAGTGTCTCACCTGGTCAGCTGTGATGAGAGGTTCTTCAGTCAGACAGTTGGCATTTTCATTCTTTTCATTCATCTCCTCCTCCTCTTTTTCGTGTATCTATAAAAAGTAGGGTAGAAGCATGGTTGTTATGACAACGCTCGGCTCAAGTCTGCTAGTATTACCGTCATCCTGACACGTGACAAATGGCAGAGTGGAAGGGCAAATGACTCCACATTATTCCATTATTATGTTGCCTAATATGTTGAGTGCTGCTGAACATTTTTGCTACAGCCTAGCGTACATTTGATGAATGATGTCTAATGGAGGGCCTTTTTAAATTCTGCTGAACTGTTATAAACGGACAGCTTTCTATGTGCTCAATGTGTGACAGATGTAGTCGAAATAACTGTCTATCTATGCTTTTTTTCAGCGTTTAATCATTTGATTTTGTCTGGCCATAATAATAAATAAATTACAGTTTGTGGGTGGGGGAAAAAGAAGCCAGGCCTAAGAGCAAAAACACTATCAAGCTGCCATCCTACTGGAAATCATATGCCTGGGCTGACGAACTTAAAGTGATTTTGCTGCTTGTTATTATCTGTACAGAACAGAATAAGTCAGGTGTTGAAGAAGAGACAAGGCTTTGTTTCAATTCCAAAGAGAGAGCGAGAAGAAGCAATCTTTTCTTAGAGACATCCTTTGAATACAAATGGCGTTGTTAATCTTGTATTCCAGAGAGATGTTTGAGGATTTTTGAGTAATACCATCAGACAAATATGCGACGTTACAGGACATTATATGCGTTTCCATTTACAGTTAAGCTAATACTTTGTTAGAAGAAATGACCAGAGAAATAGCTCACTTACTTCATCATCTGAAAGGTTGCCATTCAGTGTCTCTGAGTTCGGGCCATCCCAGCTGGACACAGAGGACGGCAGATAGTTATCAGTCAGAGCGTCCCACACACTGCAAACACAAACACACACAATTATATACACAAACCAACCTTTAAACACACAACACAGAGACCACATGCATACTATTAGGCCTAGTTAAAGAGAAATATGGCTTTTTGGTCAAATTTGTCCACATCAGATGATGATAAAGTTAATATTAATAATAAGAAACACAATGCTGTTTGTCAAACTCATCATCTCCATCAGCTACATTCACCTAACAGAATGAATGACACAGTTTTCCAGGAGCGTGCATCTGTCCATACATATCAATACTGCAGTCCAATCAGTCAGAGAACAAGACCTCATTCACAATCACATAAACTCACAGAAAACCCTCACAAAAGGCCACTGGGACACCACAACAGGGACAAACTGGTACTGGTACTGATCTACTGTCTGCCCGTAGCATCTGAAAGCAGCTGACTAATCTACAGCCAGACCAAACAAATCTTCACTCTCTGTTTTCAAGCAACTGCACAAAACTTTGTGTTCATGTGCCACAAAACCATATTCTGAGTACTAGCACTAGAGCATTATTTTAGGAGTTCAACATACGGCATTTAAGTCTGAAACCATGATGCAGAATATGTAATGCAGGATGATGATTAAACTGTGAAGTGTACAAAATCGCACTAATTCTAGCCCCTATATTTAGCAGGCACAGCTGGCTTAGCTTCACGCCAGAAGTATATCTAGGCTCATGTTCCTAAAGTTATTGGCTATTTGAGAAATTTCATCTCAGGATGTTTTGGAGTGATCATCAGATATTTTATTATTTTTTTTACACTATTCAATTACAAAATCACTACACAATTAAACTTACAATCACAACAATTATGAGTGTTATTAACAGAAGCATCCATTTATATTCATCAAGACTAAGTTGCCAATTAGCCACAAATGCATCATTACTAGTCTATACACAAGCACCCTATCTCTCGCTTGATAATTATAACGAACATTAGGCTAGTTAATGTCACTTCCTTTGATGTTAGAGCCAGATTGTTTATTTGGCCCTTTATTAGATAATGTTCCACCCAGTGTGACAGTGGTCATTTTCTTTCCCGTACAGCTGAGCTCTAAAAGCTAAAACGCACTGGGAAGAGCATTTTAAGAAGCAAATAAGGCCGCTGCTATAATACACCAATATATCTCATTTTAAGTCAAAAACACTAAGGAAAAAAATCAGTGTTTCAGCCATGTGCATAGATGTAACTCATTTAATAAAAGTGTGTGTAAGTGTGTGGATAGGAGATGTTGTAATGGCCCACTGTGTTCCCACTGAGCACCGACTGACCAGACAGGCCCATAGATGTACATTAGTGGGCTAGTATGTCCTGACATAAATCGACCCATTAAAAATGCTGTTGCTGGACTATTTTAGATTAGTCGTCATCTCAGCTGATTTGTCCCCTTAATATATGTCCTTACTTGGTTCATATTAAAGTGTGCATATAACCACAATTGCTGTATATGTAACATCTTCAAATAAATGTGCCAAAAACTCAAATCTTGAGAGCCCGTAATCATAAACAAAACAGGTTTGTGCTCACCGGGTTGATTAATATCTTTTCAGTGTTGATGTATTCAAAAGCATGCTACTAATATTAACTAAAATATTAAAATTTACTACATAACTGCTACACAATGCTACACAAGATTCACAATTCAGGAGGCTTACACTATATAGCAAGTGGTTGGATTAGGATTGCTGATCAAGGATCTAATAACGGTTTATAATGACCACAAAATTGTTCCTTTATGCAAAATCTATACGAAAAACAAGACAGTGCACATAGTTTTGGACAGTGCAAAAAAATAAAAAGTATGATCTGTTGTGTATTGCATCTTGAAGAAACCTCTAAGCTAATGCTCCTGCACACGAGGAATGATGCAGTTCAGCAGAATCTGAACAAGGCCCATGATATGAACAGAGTGTGCAGTTACGAAGGAAAGGGACTGGTGTGTGTTTGTGTGTAGGTGGGAAGAGGTGTGGTGTCTATTCCCAGGCCTGCCTATATTCATTTCCTACATCATGCTCCTGATTCTCCAATTTAGTGAAAAGTGAGTAATGTGCCGTTTTAAACACAGCGCTAGTCTAGTTGGAGGGCATGTTTTGTGCTGAATTCTGTAAACAGGCACAGATTTGTGTGGGACTGATTCAGGCCAAGAACAGGAGCCACAGGGAAGAACAACACATCACAGCAGGAGCCTCCGAGTAAAACTGGTACATGCGGGCCAAAAACTGACTCAGAGCTCAATAAGCCGTCAAACAAGCCTTCTGTGCTTAACAACTGCAATTCCCAGTGACACGAACATATGGTCGAAGCTCTGAGGAGTCTATAAACTAGGAGGATTGATAACATGAGATTACTGAGAGGTAACCCATCTAAGCATTAATCATTTGACTAAAAAGAGAAGCACGATGCTGTGTAGTAAGCAGCTGTGTTGATACAGTGCTTCGGAAGCTTGCTGTACTATGAAAAAATAAGAGGTAATCTGTCATTTTATAGATTTTCCTTTTCTTTTTTTGCTGACAAAGCGTAATTCAGAAAAGAGCCATCTTCTCAGTTCTCACTGATGCTGTTATCGATGCACTGCACTGATACATATTCAACTTTTCCCTCTGTGAGTTTGGATCGAATAGCACACCCAGTACACCAATGTGCTACATTTAGATTTTCATATTCCAAACCCTGAGATCTAGCAAATGAAGAGCAGCATGAAAACAACTGGGTGACAGAGACAGGCCTGGACAAACAAAAACTCTATGGTGTATATAATTAAAAAATAGGAATGAAATATTTCAGGACTGTACACATGTAAATATACACGCAAGTAATGTACTGCATTTCCATGTTGTTTGATAGAGACACGGGCATCACACGTGAGCTCACAGTCACCAGTTGCTGAAACTAGCTAAAATACAAAAGTGTATACTACAGACACCAAATTGGTAAACACTATTGCTATAAAGGCATACAGTTGATCAGGGACATCCAATGCTCTGGAGATATATTACAGGAGTATTTATGTACATTTTCATACATTTTGCGAATATTGATTAAATATTATATTATTACTATGGGTAAAATCTTATATGAAAAAGTCATGCCATATATACACCCAAATGAGGATGGGTTCCCTTTTGAGTCTGGTTCCTCTCAAGGTTTCTTCCTCATATCATCTAAGGGAGTTTT
>CM075018.1:4370497-4390131 GCA_037576675.1 Pangasius sanitwongsei | reverse complement strand
TTTATAAAAAAAAAAATTTTATTTTTTTTTTTTTTTTTTTTTTTTTTTTTTTTTTTTTTTTATAATTTTTTTTTTTTTTGTTTTTTTTAAAAAATTATCAATTTTTTTTTTTTTTTTTTTTTTTTTTTTTTTTTTTTGGAGAAACAGCACTAGTCATCGCAATGCTAGTATTGTCCACCTGATTTGCAAATTAGTGAGGCTTCATAGTAATAACATTGTGAAATATTTATAGATGCCTGTCTTGATAACCTCTTCACACACTTTCTTGGGTTGCAATTGCTGTGAAAATGTTGACACGCCAGTTCCATTTATGTTTGACACCACCCATATGGTTATCCGGAGGGATGAATGAACCTCCTATGATATCTTTAACCCAGATGGCTGAAATAGTACTCGGTTAATAATCACTAATTCCTGTAAGAATACTCCAAAGACACTAACACGTACATTTTTTAAAACTTACTCTATTTTAACGATTTATTTAAGTTGAACTTACGATATTGAATGAATGTGAATGAAGTAGAATGTTTTACACACTTGAGGTAACTCAACTGGGTTTTTTTTTTTTGGGGAAATGTGACATTTAGACATTTAGCAAGAGTCCGCTTATGTGTCTAATATGTGTTGAAATAGCTGGCTAGATTGTTGCAATCAGACTTTATTTCACTAGATGTTAGACTGGAGGGCTTATTTAAAATACTATATAGGAACACAAATGGAAAAATTGCCTGTTAATGCTCAATCCCTGTTAATAATTTGAGTAGTGTTACACCTTTTGATTATTATCATTATTACATGGCTCGCTTGTTTACATTTTGGAGTAAGTTGTATGGCTTGGACTTAAGAATGAGTTTGATTACCTTGAGCATTTAAGATGTGTCTTTTTTTTTTTTTTTTTTTTTTTTTTTTTTTTTTTTTTGGGGCATTAAATAGGGCTCGATCTGCTTGTTCCAACTGTAGAAGGAAGTACAGCTTAAATGTCAGACTAAACAATGCATCATAGCTTCCTAACAACAGTGTGTGACGCTTTGACTTCTCTGTTAAGTTTAAGAGTAACACAAATGTATGTACTGCTGATTGTCAGTAACAAAAATAACACTGTTTTGTTTATAATGTGCTGAGCAGGATAAAATTCTAATTTTCTGCTTGTAACTGTGGCATGATGGACAGCAGCAACCAAAGTCACGGTTACTTTGTAACTTGGAAACAATAAGGTCCATTCATGATTCAGAGGAAAAAAGTAAGAGCCAGTCGTCTTTCATCTTTAACAGACACCATCCAATTTCTTGTCCACAGTGTCTTACGCACTGAGAGGCGGGAATGTAAATGCTCAAAGTCGCATGGTTTTGAGTTAATTGTCCATGTTTATTGAACTTGTGATTATATATGCGATAATCCTACCTTTTTTATCGAGTCCATATTTTGTCTAAATTTGTTTATTAGGTTATGTGTAAATGTAGCTAGCTTGTTGGCTTGGTAATTAGCAAGCTAGTCCATAGTGTAATCTGGCCTCATGAACGCAGATTCAACGCTAGATGCGTGAATTCGTTGAAATCCGCTAAACAAACAGAAACAGCATTCTACTTCAACGTTTAATTTGCCTTCCATGTTATCCCAATCGATATGTCCTAATTGATTTGCTTAATGTTAGCGTGTGAGTGGAGCCAAAATGTGACCTATGTGCGTTAATGTCAGTGCAGGTCAACTTACTAATCATTGGTGTGAGATCTAATTGAGACTGTAACCTCCTCCCCAATCACCATCACAGTTCCTCCACCTTCCAAATTCCACTTTATCCCCTGCTGCTAACCAGTATGTCAAATTAGTATGACATGAGGCATTCTGGGGCTTTCTGTCATGTATATAATACAGAAATATGTGGTTTTGGAAGTTACCCTGGTTGCAAAGTTAGACCCCACATTTTTGTTGTCTGAAGGTTTTTTTTTTTTCAATTACTAATGGTCATTTGTGTGGGAGCTAGTCAGCTGACAAACACGTAAAGGAACAAATGTATAAGCTCCCCCACAAAACCAAAGCATGAACTTCCTCTGACTTTTCTGGTCTGATGATATCCTGCCTGACTATTTTGCTGTGAAATGTTTTCTGTTTTAAATGTACATGTCATAGTTTCAGATGTCAGATCAACCTTCAGAATAGTTTTAAAGTCTACAGTTTGGACTAGTAGTTATATGTTTTGTCTGATTCGAAAAACAGATGATGTTAGGAAGGAAAAGCTACTGAGTGATTTAATGATTTTCCCCCGGAGCACTCCTGATAGGGAGTGAGTGAGAGTGTGATGTAACCTTGTGACTAAGTTTCCTAAGGTGTTCTGACAGCATCATGTGATTGAGTCATGTGAGGATCAACATTTTTCCGCAGTCAGTAACCAGCAATGCTGTGTCTGGTAGAGAGAGAGAAAAAAAAAAGCCTGGAAAAATGGAAAACCCCAACAGCTATTCAGGAAGCAGTGGAAAGTAGAGAAGACTCGATTCCAGCAGCTCTCTCTCCATCTGCGACCTGCTGTCACTAATTCAACATTTAAATATTTACACTGGTGTTGCCCTGTGTGCCAGCAGATGAGGATGTGAACACAGAAAATGCAGACCAATGGCAGTACCCTGTGCTTATTTCTGTCTGTATTCACATTTCAAGTTTAATGTACAATTAAGGATTAATTTGGGTTATAAGAATGGAAGGTGTTTTGGGTTGTTATACAAATTTCAACTGTTAACAGGAAATTACATGCAATTTAAACATATTTTATCAGGTAAAACTACCATTTAGGACACTTTGTGGGTATACTGTTAAACCGGTAGCCCATGTGTTGCTATTTCTCAGCCCCGATGTGAGGAAAAGCACTACATATAAGTCTACCATTGACTGTTATTTGGGTGGTGCATCAGCACAGCAGACACTCTCACAAGGCAGTGTGTGTGTTTCTGTGGTGAGTGTATCAGGAGTAGCAGCATTTTAGCATGTTTGAAACCCCTGCAGCACAGTTGCATTCTTGAATCTCACTGGTCAGAAGGTGTCGATTCTATAACACTTTCTATAACAGCAGCTCTGTTAAAAATGGGTAATTATTGATGTGGTGAAATTTCTATAGGGAGACTTGTTTGACTATATAGCTGTTATCATGCAAGTGGCTAACCGCAGACATTCCGCAACATTAAACTTAACTATAAATGACTAAAAAAAAGTATGATGTATTAATTTTTTTTATTAATTAAAAAAAAAAACAATTGTCAGATTGATGTGGTGTAAGACATTAAAAATTAAATAATATAAAATAGAAACTTGTAAATATAAAATTGTAAACATTTATTTAAAATTTCTTCAGGTTTTAAGTAATTTACTTTTGTCAACATTTAATAAAAGTATCTTCAAATATCATTTTAATGTAACACCACTGTTTTACAGGCAGTGTGTTAGCAGACTTGTATATCGCAGTGTATTTTGTGTATTATAGAAATGTCAAGTATCGTGACATGGTATTTTTAATCATATCGCCTACACCTACTTTATAATAGTTTTATCTGTGAAACAGGGAAGTGAGTGTCTAGTTTATTTACAAACTCCAGATCTGTGTATTTAGCATTTACCGCCTTCTCGCTACATTGTGTTAATGTAAATGTGTGCCAAGGCGTGTCAGGCAGAGCTTTCCTGGTTACCTCCTGTGTATTTACCTACACTCTGACATGGCTATGATGCCCTTCTGAAACTCCACTCCTTTAGCAAATATGGGCATTAGGAATGTTATACCAGAAAATAACAGCAGAGCAGTGCGACACTTGAAGTCATGTGAAGGTGCATTGTATCGTGTTATCAGTTAAACACATTGTCGTCTTGTGAACATGTAGTCACGTGAAAAAGTATGTGAAAATAAATGAATCATTGGAAAAAAACAAAAAATGCAAAAAATGTGACATAAAATGTGAAGTTTCTACAATGCACATGTAAATTTCATTTGTATGTGAAAAAGTTGCTTTGGATTCAGGTTTAAATAAACTTTGATAAGGTCATGAATAGAACAGGATGGTCTGGGTCACTACCTGATTTAGATTATAAAAAGTCAGCGCAATGCTTGAGTGTTAGTTATTAACAGAGGTGGTGAAACTACCGACATTCATTACTTAAGTAAAAGTGAAATCACACACTTCCTGTAAAAGCTGAAGTATACCTTTGAAATTCTACACTCAAGCTAACATAGAAAAGTAGAAATACTTCAATTTACTTAAAGTAGGGAAGTAAAATTACAAGAAAGATTCACAAAAGTAAAAGATTTTACTTTTAATCAGTGCCTCTTTCACCAAGGAACCATTGAACGCTGGAAAATATTAGCTAGGGCTAACTAACAATAGCTTTATTCCCAACCTTTCAAATGCTAGCTAGCATGATAACACTTGACCATACAAATTAGCTGAATGCTAATATCTAGCTGTTACAATAGAAACTGCTAGATTACAGTGATGGGTATTAGGAGCAAATTGCTAAAAAGTCACCTTATGATTTTATGAAATATATATATATATATAGAATCATATGTTTCATGTTTCATTTTATGTCATGTTTGAGAATGTAGTGAGAAGGTAGAGATTTTTCATTTAGAATTGAATATCTGCATAAATACACCGAAACTGGCTTTGCAACTTCCTTACTAGATGCTATAGAAGAAATAATAATTTAAAAAATACAATAAAATTGATCATATATCCTATGAGTGCAAATGTAGCTATGAAGTAACATTATAGGCAGTATAAACATAAACAGTGTTTGTCAGTAATAGTGCATCAGCTCAGATGTACAAAGCAACACAAATGTAGATATGGAGTCTTCATAAATAACACAGTGTGGATAAATGAAATTTGAAATGTAGAAAGAAGGAAAAAAACGTGTAAAAACCAGACAAAATAATTGCACTCTTTTACTTCTCACCTTTGGTCATTATTGAAAGCAGTTCCACACGTGTTTGATAAGCAAATGACTCGATTGTTAATTTCGCACCTCTACCGTAAATGTCCTCCCTCTGTTCCTCCTTTTTTCTGTATCTATTTAGAGGATTATTATTATTATTATTATTATTATTATTATTATTATGAGGATAAAATACAATTAATCGATAACCAGCACAGGTATATTTAACACGTACAGTCCCCTCCGAAAGCATTGGCACGGCAAGGCCAGTTCTTTTGTTTTTGCTATACACTGACGACGTATGGGATTGAGATCAGAAGATGAATATGAGACGATAGATCAGAATTTACATCTAGATGTGTTCGACTTGTGTAGAACTCGGCACCTTTTGTTTGAACCCACCCATTTTCAAGCGATCAAAAACACTGGAACATGTGACTGACATGAGACTGTATGTGGAGGCTTTGTGTATAGCTGTCTGCTTCTTGGAAATGGAAATTCTCATATGATCCAGCTGAAGCCTGGATTTTCTAATAGGCCTGTCTCTGTTTCTCTGTCTAGTTGTGTGGCCTGGCTCTCATCATAGTGGGCGTTTTGGCAAAGACGGCAGTCACCAACCTTCCCGTGATTAATCAGGTGGCCAGCACTGCATCCCCCATTGTGATCATCGTGGTAGGAGTCGTGGTCTTCTTCATCGCCTTCTTCGGCTGCTGTGGAGCCTGGAAAGACAACTACTGCATGGTCACTACGGTAAGGCAGGGAGCGCCGATGAGATGTTCACACTGGCTAATTCTAATAATATAGAAGCAAAAAGGAGACCAGAGGGTAGCGCGGATGTTTTTTTAAGTGAATTTTTCCAATTTTAATTTGACTGATCAAATCTGAGCAACCTGAGTATTTTTTTTAAATATATGAAAACTTATTATTATTATTATTATTATTATTATATCTGAAATTGTGAACACTGTAAATATTCATTACAATATAGATGCTTGATTTTTTTTTTTTTTTTTTTTGAAAACATGAATTTTAAAAACTACTGTGAATTTTAGAGACATTAATTCACAACAAACAAACACAAACATTTTTTGGCTACATAATATCTTCCAATGCTGTGGATTGGATGGTGTTTAAATCGCATTATGAAGAATTCATTAGCTTTTAAAATTTTACATAAATCTTTTTATTCTGAAATTTCTATTTTGATTAATTTTTTGATTTTGTCAGATTTTTCTTGAACCTGTTTCTTAGAATTAGGAGAGGCTTTTATGAAATCACCCATAGGGAAAAAAAAAAAAAAAAGTATTTTTTTCCAGTGCAAGTTTACAGTGAAGCGATGGAAGAATGAACTACTACCTATGTTTTTCTATGGTTACGTGACACATATCTACACAGATATTTTTATTTATTTATTTATTTTTTTTTGAAAAAAAAAAAACATTGTTTCTGATTAATCCTTTCTCCTCAGTTTGCCATCCTGCTCTCCTTCATCATCATCATTGAAATTGGAATAGCCATTGCTGCATATGTCTTTAGAAGCAAGGTGAGATTTTTAACAATATAGTCCTGAGATTTGTATATGTTCATTACAGTCAAATGAAGAGAAATTAATTGCCAACTTAAATTTGTCATTTATTTTAATGCATTTTGTTATAATCTTTTACCAAGAATTCACTTTTTTTTTTTTTTTTAAATCTGACATTACATTTTTCAATGACTCTTGTCTTTTCCTCCAGCTAACGGATCTGGTGGATAAGGGCCTGCAGGATATAATCAAAGAGTACAAAACAAATAAAGAGGTTAAGGATGACATGGACAAAATGCAACAACAGGTTTGTGTCCCACATGGTCACTACTAACACACATCATCTGTGAGCTTTGATTGGTGTTGCTTAACATTATATAATAGCAGATGTAGCAGCAAGGCTAATCACAGGTTTATATTAATGCACTCATTCAAATACATGATCGTTTCTATAGAAACAACATACACAGTGACTTGTAGGGTGGACGTGCCACATAAACAGATTAACAAACGAATTTAATTATTGCTGTGAAGTTTTCTGTGAGGGGACATGTATTTAACATTTATGAAGGGAATCTTCAGAGTTAGTGCTTTGTAACCGTCAGGTAAAGCTGAAACTTTATTTATTTATTTATTTATTTATTTATTTATTAATTATACCAGGGGAGAGTCTTCAGGAGAGAGGGCTTTGCATTTTCTGGTTCCTCAGTAACATGACAAGCTGCAAAATTTTTGTGTTAATAAATTTGAGAGAGGGAAAAGAGAGGTTGGTGAGGGAAGGACTGTTTATAGCTGCTGTAAAGTAAAGCGATAACATGAGCTAACTTGCTCATGGACATTAAATGTAACTGTAATATTCAGTGTAAATATAGCTGCGTGCAGCGACTGGCAGGTCCAAGCACCAAGGGTGCAGCAGTGTCGGTTGCGTGACATCGTACTGTGGTATCAGTAAAGACAACCCATGGTAAATGTCATCTAAAATCAATAAACTGTGTGTTTCATGAGTGTCACTTCCTGTTACTAATAGGATTAGTACTATTACTATGTTGGCATGTTAAAAGCACGGTGAACAGTACATTAATATGCATCTGAAATATCAGCTCCATCGCATGAGGCATTGTTAAATAATTAAGGAAGACTTCCTGTTCAGTGTCATGTGTTAATTAATTGTGTTGCCATGGCATTGCCATTTAGCATAATCAAAAACATAAAAATTGAGCATTTTTAATGTTGACAGGTTGCACTCACAATACTGAAGTGTGAATGTGATGAATTCTTGTGACTTTTATTATTCTTTCTGATGGAGAATGTAAAAGACCATTGTAATGTTCTATTGCCAGTTGGTGGCGCTATGACAGTGTCAGTATGGGCATGTGGGTGTTATTACATTGTGTTATGGAGCATACATGGGAATTCTGAGTCACATTCTAAGACGTATAGAGGAATTACACAACCCCGCCTGTTTGGACTGCATCATGGGCTATTTGATCACATTGCCATTGCAGCACAGATTAAAATAGCAACTTTTTTTTTTTTTTTTTTTTCAGTTTAACATCATGAATGTTTTGACATCAAGCTGACCAAATGTGATATGAATCTGATCTATGAGGAATTTTGAAAAGATTGGTTTATAAGTCCCATGTCCTTTTGCCAGATGGTGACGATGAATCACTTCTCTCACGTGTAGGTAACTGTGCGCCCTCGTTTAACATACATGAAAAAAATATGATGAATGTTTTGGTTTATAAGCCTCACTTTCTGTGTCCAGTTTGTGGCACTAAGTATTAAGCATACATGTGATTTTTGGGACACATTACATAGTGGAAATATGCCTCACTTCCTTTTTGTGTGGCGTAAGGTAATGAGTGATTGCATCGCCATGGCAACACCGTTCGTGACCTCCAGTTCTCTTTCGCAAAAACTTCCTGTTGGGTGGAGTTAATGGATGCAATTGTGAGATTTGTCTATCTTAACAAGACACGCATACCTACCAAAGTTCATACATGTAGCTGAAACTAGATGCCCACAAGTAAGAAAAATATTACAAGAGATGCTATAGAGTCTATTGTCCAGACCCTGGTCCAATGTTTTGCCAGAACATGATGGCACACGCTTCTGACCTGTGTACCAAATTTTATGAGTTTTAGAGCATGCTAAGCAATAGATGTTTTGAGAAGAAAAAAAATCCTGTCAAAAACAATAGTGTCCTTCGCACTCAGTGCGAAAATTGTACAAATAAAAATTGACGTGGTATAAGAGAAACAAAACCGTTCAGGACATGCAGTTGTTGGAAAATAATCAGCATCATGGTGGTAACAGTAAATCTGCTTTGCACTGGGCCTCGGTTGTTGATTATTTTCCCATAACACCACACCCACAAGAGAGTTTATTTGTTACATAATTTCTGTCATTCAGCAGCATCTTGTCTTGTATCTGTGTGTGTAGCTGAAATGCTGTGGAGTGGTGAACGCTTCCGACTGGGTAGACTACAAGCCTGACAAGAATTCGGTACCCGACTCCTGCTGCAGGAACGTCACAGACAACTGTGGAGCCGGAGGCATCAAAGGCGGCAACAACATCTTCACAGAGGTAAGCGGAGAGAAAGCACAGCGTTCCCGAGAGGCATTTCAGACCACGATGCGTAAACAAAAACTCTCAAAAGGACGACTCTAAACGCTCTCTTTTTCAACCAACATTTTTGGCCATTTCACATGTTAACGTGTAATAATGAGGATACTGGCTTGTTGCTCTGTAGGGTTGTGCCACTGCTCTGGAGGATTTCCTCAAGCAAAACGCTCTCTGGATCGGAGTAGCAGCGCTTGTCATTGCCTTCATAGAGGTAACACACGGTTTTCCTTTTCACTGCCATCCAAACATACCGAATGTTTCTGACAAATCCATACTCTACCTCTCCTCACCTCTCGTTCTCATTTGTGTTACTTTAGATCTTGGGTGTTGTGTTTGCCTGTACGCTGATGAGGGGGATCCGCAAAGGCTACGAGGTGATGTGATCCCATCGTACAACTTCAGTAAAATCACTTTCACACTCCAGTTATACACTTCAGATTTGTAAATGCCTTCTTGCAGAGTCTAAACTTCTAGACCGAAAAAAAATGTGCCTATATAGAACAGATAGAGAACAATTAAATCTTGTTTTTTAATCATAGATGCTGAGGAAAAGGTGAATTACTGTCTGTCCTTGTCTCATTAAGTCTCATATATTTGTACTTTAGTATCCTTCATGGACTTCTTCTGTTAGTACTTTTATACTCTCACATTTCATGTATTTTATTATCAACTTTTTAAAGTTGAAATGCTTAACAGACTTTAGAATGACAAACAAATAAACTTTTACAGTTTCCACCACAACATCAGTGTCTGGTTTTGGCTGTTTTCAGGCATTTTCACAAATATGTTTTAATACAGATGATTATCAGGATGACTAGGAAACCCTTTCACTACCCTTCATAATTTAAGCACTGTAAAGCATAAAAAAAATCTGTATTTTTCACACCTTACATTTTTAGCCTATATTATTCCAAATGCAGCAGTCTTTGAATCAGAACAAAAATGATGTTTGTGACAATAATTCAATGTTAAAGCATTCAAATAAGTAAATATGCCACTGTGGTATGTAATCGACGCCCAGTAATTGATTAGGTAGCCGAACGAAACTGGAAACTTGTGCTGTGCTCTGATTGGTCAGATAATGCCTTACTCTTGTAAATTCACAACTCCCCTATTAGTTTCTCTGTAGTTACTAAATAATAGGATAAATAACCGGATCAGGTAAAGAATAAAACACTTTGGGGCATGCGAAAATAATCAACGACAGGGTGGAGCGATGTGGCCCGACACAAAATGGAGTTACTGTTACCACCTTCGAGTTGTTTTCCCAAAAAAAAAAAAAACATCCTGAATTGTTTTATTCCTCTCATACCACAGCAATTTGCCAACAATTAATTTTTTTTTTTAATTAAAGAATGTCTCCTACTTCTTTATCTGTTTACAGTTGCATTTAATGTAATGCTGTGGAACATCCGTGAAACGAGTTAATTCCTGAAGACTTTCCTGTAGAGTGACATTTTACAAAGCGCTGACACTTGAGACTCCTTCCAAAAATGTTAAATGTCTCCTTACAGTAACAATCAATGATTATGTTTTCTGTTAAATAACTAAGATTAAGTGGCGCATCCAGCACAAGTCACTGTGAATGATTTATTACAGAAACAATAATGAGCGCATTAATATAAACTTATGATTTAGCTTGCAGAGTTGCTGAAAATTAATCAACACCTGACTAGTCAGAATAAATTAAGAACTTAACAGCGCTGTGGTATAAAAACAAAATATCCAATATTAGCTAATTATTTATGTCCAGCTAAACACCAGCGCCATGGTCAAATATTTTGAATTTATTGAAAAACAGAGAAAAAAATCAAGCATAGACTGCTAACATTACTGCTCGTCTCAGTGTGTTTTCCTGCTCAAACGCACCCGTTTGAACCTTATGAAGGCTTATGACCTGATGAGCTCAGGGTTTTTGTGAGCGTGTTGAGCAGGAGAAAGGAAGGAAGTGAACAAAGCACAATTTATCACTTTATCACCTTACTTAAACGTTTTACTGCACATAGCATGTTAAATAAATAAAAAACAAAACACACAATGGATTTTGTATGTGAAATAAAAAGTATTTCTGTTCTTTATATAGCAGAGGTCATTGGAAACACATCTTTATAACATCAAGGCACATTTACAGGCTTATCAGTCACTGCAGTCCAAACTGAAACTGTTTGTTACTTTATTTTGAATCAATCCAATATGTGGAGCAAATCATTTTAACTGTATCATCAGTGCTTTTATGATTTTTCTGTGGGGTCGACTTCACTGACATGAGTTAGTGTCCTTGTGTGGAGACATACGTGCTTCATCGCTGCATTAAAAATCAATGATGATATAGATGAATTGCATGCATAGTAGCAAACTTGTGCAGCAAAGGGAAGAAAAAAAACAAAATGAAAATGCAGCAAAGCACAAGCCAAAATTACAAACCACACCAATCTGTGGATGAACTGTATTTGACAGAAAACCATAATGCTCCATGTAAACAGAATGAGGTTTTTTTTTTCTTTCTTCCATACATCCGTTCTTAGATGCATGTTCATAACCATCTCTTACTATAAGTAGAACGTCTGCATGCAACGTTTTGGGTTTCTGAGGTTCAAAGTTGTGTGTAAATGTGGAATGGATCCAATTGCTCCATTTACAGAAGTCTGACAGTATAAAGGCTAAAGGAAGGACCAACTTCCGCTAGTGTTTTACTGCAATGTATTGTTTTTACTGCTTTCATCACAATTCCCACCCATCTTTCTAATCACTTTGCTCAAGTAAACAAAAGTCCAAAAATAAGTAGATTACGATCATTCCCTCTCTTATTCACTCAACACTGTAATTGAGGGCTGCACTGTATGATCCTGATACTGGCCTGGCACGTCTCTGATAACAGTAGTCATTCACTCCTTCTGTGTTTTCCCCCCGTAGGAGGTTTTTGTATATTTCACTTCTGATCCTTGATGGTCAGCGTAGCATAAAAACACAGGGTCTCATCAGCTGCATGGTGGTTTTGGGTAGTTCACCGCCAGCAACATCATCCCATGCAAATACAGCGAGGTTTCTGATTCTGCACAGAGGAAATTAAGGAAGGAACAGAGTAAGGTGGTGAGAAGGCAAGTGTGACTGGCTAACTGTCAGGGTAACCGTCACACACGGTTTACCTTGGGGGGGGATTTGTTGCAGTGTTGTTGCAAAGGAAAATGACGCAATCTGAGATTGCAAAAGGGTGTGTGTTGTAAAATCAGGGGTCATCCACTTCCTGGGACAAAATCAATCATACTAGTGCAAATTCAAGAACAACAAATTTAAAGTATCCATTAATAATAAGGTACCATTTGTATAGTTAACTCCTCTCAGATGGCTGATTCTGACTGGGTGAAATTTGTTACCACAGCACAAAGGTCACAATCTAAACCAGACTGTCTTTACGACTTTTGTGGGGGGAAAAAAGATTTGCAAAATCTTACAAATGAGAGAATTTTTTTTTTAATGAGGCCACAAAATGCCTCCTCTCACGATATGATGTGATATCCAGAAACTTTGCTCGCTGCACAATCTGATGTTACTAATAAAATCTTGATTTTATTATGGTATTCTGTATTTTTACAGGTTTGGCTGCTGTTAAATAAATAGCTGAGAACATGACGATGGAAAATAAGACTAATACTGAAATCCCTCTCGTCTCTACCTGTGATAATGTCCTCAGTTTACATAGCAGAATTTCCAATTTGTTCATGTATACTCATGGAGCCTGGCATTTTTACATGCAGGAAAAGAAAAAGTGTAATAGAGATGCCATTTACAGAGGTGCTAGCGCAAAAATCCTAACAGGCACAAAGGATAAACCCTGAATTTTACAACAAAAGCCCTAAAATATGTCAGTCGAGAAAACATCTCCATGCTAACAGCGTTAATAATAAAACATATTATTTAACTGATATTTAACTGTAGAAATGTTTTCATGTCCAAATTACACTGCATATAATAATAAAATATATAAATATGTAATATAATAATGATGTAAACTTCAATGAAAACACGCTTATTGAATGGTTTATCCACACAGCAGTGCAAAGTACACCTACATGGTAGTGCAAAGCAAAAGTAAACAGAAGCAAATGCACGTCTTTCACATCCTGCTCTCTTTCCTCTTCAGTGGACTGGCTTTTCGCCAATTTTACTTTATGGTCATAACAAGCAGTCAAAATTCATACAAATGCTATAGCTAAGCTCTAGATGTTGGCACCTCTGCATTTCAAATATGCCATCAGATTATTTTAGGGTGTAAAATATTGGTCAGACAACCATTTTAAAAAAGGTGTCATGTTTCTCACCTTTAAGGTGCACTGAGAACTGCAGCCACTGTGATAGCCAGTCTCGGCACTGTGCAGGGCTCAGCCGCTCCACATTCAGCCCTCTCACGTAACACGCCTGCAAACAGAGATCACATGATCCAACCACTGCAACTCACTGCATTAAGTAAGGGGGAAAAAAAGCCTTGGGGGTGTGCTGGTATTGGAAAATATTCAATAAGGGGATGGTGTGATGTGGCCTGCTGCAAAGCGGAGGTACTGTTACCACCCAGAAGTTGATTATTTTCCAATAACAGCATGTCCTGAAGTGTTCTATTCCTCTTACAACGTGCCAAGTTGTCAATCATTACAATTCTTTATTTATTAAAGAATAACATGATACTTTTAACCACTTAGAGTTACATTTCATTTGTAGAATGTCCAGGAAACAAGTTAGTTCCTGTTCTCACTTAGCTATAAGCAGTGGTTCTCTCACCAGCCTCTCTTTTTTTCTCTCTCAAAGTTAATAAGACAAAAAAAAATATCACAGCTTGTCTTATTACCGAAAAATTGGAACGTGAAAAACTCCTCTGTCCTATAGACTTGTTGGAAAACTTAAAGTGCTGACACTGGAGACTCCTTCCAAAAATGCTAAATAAACATCTCCTTACAGAAAACGTCATCATATAAACAATTACAGATGTTTTTCAATCTGCTTATGTGCAGCTTCCACCATTCAAGCCCCTGTGAATCAGCTGTTATTCCAGAATCGCTAATGTATAAGAAGGAGCGCAATAATATAATTATGAATTACATCTGAAACTACTGTCAGAGCTGCTGTTTAATTTAATCAACACCTTCTGACCAGTCAAAAATCGAGAATATCAGACAGATACTTCCTGCCTGATAAAGGCTGTGTTGTTCATGTGTCTACAGTAAATACCAGGTCCAACATAAGCATAACTGTTCATGACTGATATGTAATAGAGTCTCTCTCACACCTCTTTGAGCTCCATGTCACTGAGCTGGTGGAGGCCAAGGTTGATGATGGCGCGATCCAGGTGCATGAGCTCTAGGGCGTGGCTATTCAAGCGCTGGCCAATCCAGAAAGCCGGGAGGCGGGGCGTTAAGAATAGCAACATGCAAAGGTGTCTCTGAAAGTAATTATCAACAAGCACATATCAGCTCTACTGAACAGGTTAAAACCTGATAGTGGTTAAAGCAGTGATATCACCATCGCTATGGTTACAAGTCACATGAGAGAGATTTTTAAAAATATATTGTATGATGCTCCAGTCAGAAATTTCTCCATACATGTATATTAAAAAAACACCTAATGTGAAAGGAATTAGTCTTTGATTTGTACTGGAACTACAAGGCTTATGTATTTAACTTGTAAGGACATAAAGGCTTTAATTTGGCATTGTGTGAACGTCAGCTTTATTTGTGATAAGAGGAAAAATATTTTCATTTTATTTTCGACCAGACTGTTACTGGGGGGAAATGTCCCCAGGAATTATACGCAAGTTAAAGAATAGATAAAGTGTATGATGATAATGTGTCAAAAATATACTTTTTTGTATATTTAACTATAAGTAAATGTTGAACTGATGAAATTAAGTCATGCCATTTTTCATGTGAAAAGTCACTTTTATTCCTTATCTAAAACTATTAGAAGCATCTGCGCTGTTTTGCCTGAAAACATCATTCTCTGTAAGGTTGCTGGTGACTTACACAACTTGCTGTCCCTCCTATGAGCATGACATGACATGACATGACAATATGCATGTCTAATGCTATGTAATTTCCTAATGAATTCACCAGAAATCAAGGCAGGGCCAGGGGCGCTCATCTTCAAATTCCACACTGCCTTATCCGTATTCAGATGCACAGATAACTAAAGATAGCTAAAGCCTTAACTACATTGTGTAGGACGAGAAGGTCACATCAGCTGATGGATTGTCACGATTCCTGATAATTCTCTTCTACACTGATAAACTTGATTTGATACTAAAACTGAAATGTAAATAAAATGTACTGCATATCATTTGATTGATATACAGCATACAGTCACTGGCTGGATGACAGAAGAAGAGATCTCTGAGATTTGTTACTTTTAAGGTCTAAATAATAACTGAAGGACTTCTTGGAAATGTAATTAAGCACGAGTATAAGTATTCCATTTCAATGACACTCAGCATAAATATCCTAAAATAATACTTTATATAATAACAAATTATAATTACTGCAATATTTTCCACCCCTGACTATTACTAACCATCTGATCTGCGCCCATCCTTCTGATACCCAGTGGAGGGCCTGAGAATAAAGTTCTCACTGCATGGAGATCAGACACAAGAGGGTGAGCACCACTCTGGACCTGGTAACAGGGGCAAATATTAATAATTCATAGTTTTTCAATCCGCCCCAGACATTTTAATGAATTTAATGATGTGTGGAGGGACTGACTTTACTGCACAGCTCTGTAAGTCGGCTCTTCAGTTGTTCATGTGTGATGTGCGATGCTGTCGTCTTCAAACCGCCGAGCAGTGGCTGGTGATGCTGCGCCCTCTGTGCATGGTACACTGCCTGAAACTCCACCAGCTGCTGTGGCGTCCAGAAATGGCGAATCAGAAGCTGGCGGGGATAAAGGTACCTGGTAAAAGGAGGTGGGGAAGAGAGGAGTAGGATGAGTGGTATTACACAGTAATGGAAAGTTTGAGATCAAAGACTGAGGAAACATCAGTACACTCTGAAAAGTATCACAATGACAGAACTGCTGTGGTATAAGAGGAATAAAACAGTGCTGCATGTTCTGTTATTGGAAAATGATCAACTCTGGGGTGGTCTGACACATCATTGGTTATTTTCCTATAACAGAACGCCCTCGAGTGTTTTCCTCCTTACATGCCACAGGGGTTGTTGGTTTCACGGTTAGGCATTTCGTTTCGTTTGATCCGAAATAGGATTGCAAAAGCATTTTATTTTTGACACTTTAGACATGAAAATAAAGTTGTTTATTGAGAATAAACTGTTAAATGGACTTTGCACTTTAATTTTAGCATCCACTGTTGCTCATGAAAATATGATTTTGCAAATGAAAATATGTTTTGCAATTGAATTTGAATTACGTCTTAAATTATGTGCACACACATGGAGAACTACATGCAAATACGTTTGAATTAGCATTTGAATTTGAATAAAGTTTGGAATATGCTTAAAAAATGTTATTTAATTTAATATAATACTGTGAAAATTTCAAACCATACACCCCCTACTTAGCACACTTCTTTAACTGTATAGTGGGGGGACAAATTAAATTCAGTCAATACTCACATTAAAACAAACACTAGGTAGTTGGCAAAAGGAGGAATGGAGATGATCACCAGAGGAATGGCTTTGATCATGTCTCTGTGGAACTGTCAGAACAAACACGTAGCAGAGATTATATATTAACATGAAGCCTTGGTTTTAATACACTTCATCAAATACAGGTTTAAAACACTGCCGTAAGCACAGTCACAACTGATTATTAATGAATTCTTCTGAACCCATAAAAACCCAAGAGATTATTTATTTACTGTATGCACTCGAGGTTATGTTTTAAAGCTAAAAATGGTTATAAAGACTCAATGTAAGCTGCACTTTAGAGATGTATGGCAGACATCTGGTTAGTCCAGACTTCATATGCAGATTTCTTTGTAAGATTTAAAGCACATATACATTATATAACACATTACACGATACGCGTCGCTGTTTTTACTTAAATAATTTACAAAGACAAAATATATTTTCAGGTGAAAGTTGCATACTGACGTTCCAACCCAGTGACTAAACTGTACCTTTTTCCTCTAGGTTTTGAAAAGCACTGTTCCATAAGAAACTTTCTTGGGCAAGAGCCAATCAGAAAATTAGACAATATTTATAGAGATTTAACTTAAACTGCACATTAAACTCTATGCAGCAATGTAAGAAAGTACATTAAAAAAACACTTGAGTTAACAGCACTATGTCGCCTTCTAATGTCCGTCCACTGTACTGCATGTCATACTTTCAAACACTAGATTGTTAAAATGTCCTTTTTGATCCTGACAATATTATTAGCTGGAAATACAGGCTGCTAATATTAGAAGATCCTAAGGCTATTACACATAACCAAAAATTTTATTAACACAATTTGACTACACAACCCTTCTGGTTATTATCTAAAAAATTTTACTAGAACTATTTGGTTATATATGCTTATATATTATGATCAAATAAAAAAAAAAAAAACACACTCTAACTCATTCATGATCTCACCTGTCTGAGCTTCTCCATTTCACGGTAAGGCAACTTCTCGGGATCGATGTTGTTTTTGATCATCCGAATTCTGATCCTATGCACTTCCCGGGCGTCCTCGAAGAAGAGTCGAAATCCTACAAGGGCATACAGAGAGACTCTGAACATATGCTACCAAATGCGTATTCTAGCAAACATGCACAAGACTGCTTTTTACGAACAGCTTAAGGATTTGCACGTATTTGACTAATCAGTTCAAACTCAGAATGTCAGTCCTTTACATGTGTTTTGCAGTTGAAAAATGAAATGCGTGGACACTATAAATAATGGAAGACATTCGAACCTCACCTCTCATAAATGTGGAATAGAGGACGTAGAATCTAGGGAAGCGTCGCTGAAGAAATCTCTCATACTTTTCATTTGCCCATTTCAACCTCGACGCAATGCTTTGGCCGAGGCCGTACCTCGCTTGAGAAGGCGAATACTGCCTCACTAAACATGATCTATAGAGATGAAGACGAGACAGGCGATTAACACACCAGGTTATGATGTTATATAGCATTGTCTCCTCACAGCTCCAGCGAGGGTCCCTGGTTTGATCCTGAGCTCGGGTTAGTGTCTGTGTGGGGTTTCTGTTTATGTTCTCTCAGTGTCCTCATGGGTTTTCTTTGGGTTCTCTTATTTTCTCCCACCTCCCAAAAACCTGGTGGTGGAGTGATACTCTAAAATTACCTCTAGGTGTGTGTGTGTGTGTGTGTGTGTGTGTGTGTGTGAGAATGTGCATGCACGGTGCCCTGCAATGGATCCGGGTGTATTCCCACCTCATGCCCAGTGTTCCCGGGATAGGCTCTGGATCCAACGCTACCATAACTAGAATAAAACAGTTACTGAAGATGAATGAATGATGTTATGACCATTACATAATGATTATTGTATGATGTTATGACTATTACAGAACAGATTATGATTCTTGTTGGACTACATGTCACTCACAGTGAATTTATTAGAAGGGTTTTATCTACATCTGGAGATGAAACCCCATCTGCAGCCCTAATATAACTCCCAACTAACAGCCCTTAGAGACCTTAAATAACTGGAATAATCATGAGTTTTGCATGGGTGTAATATAAAAAAACTTACTTAATATTTCATTCCTTTCTTCCCTCTGTCCTTCCTTAAGCCAATACTCGTTGCATTAGAATATAAATTGTTAGTAGATAGTGAAAGAAACTACAAAACAAGCTGGGTTTGTATGTTAAGTGACCTTTTTCGTGGCTCTGCCACCTGTGCATGACAGCCTCTGGCCTGGCAATACACTTAGTAACAAGCAACATGACTTTTACAGCCTCGACAGCATGTGCATGATTACTGATAAATGAAAAACGTGTCACCTGAGTTGCGTGGGAGGCAGTTTAAACCTGCAGAATCCCGCAGTGACCCCCATGGACCGTATTCCGCACAGAAAAGTCATAGAAGCACCGCAGCACATCCGCATATAGGACGGCGCCATTTTGCGAAAAACCGCTGTCAACTAGGAGTGGGCGTGGCACAGAATGTGGGCGGGGCCAAAGTGCCTGCACATGAAGCATGAGCATGAGTGTTTTTAAAAAATAATATTGAATCTTATTTTAAGCCTGATCAGTGCTTTCTTTATGTGGATGAAATTACTGCATAGGGCTATAAATCACGTAAGGGGTATCTTACGTGATTAAGATCTCTAATATCTCTAATAACTAATTAAGAAAAACATTTTTTACAGAATAAGTGTATAATAATTAAGAGTTCATAATGTGCTGACTGAATTGCATGAATAAGCTTTTAAATAATATTTTGCTAAAATAATATTTAAAAGGTAACAGCTCATCCAGTTTATGTAGCTGTAATGTAGTGAAATGTTTATTTATACATACATATATATATATATATATATATATATATATATATATATATATATATATATATATATATATTCTGTATCTGATATAGATAAAACAAAAAAAAATAATAGT
>CM075018.1:4355744-4368244 GCA_037576675.1 Pangasius sanitwongsei | reverse complement strand
TTTGACTGTGGCATGGTTGTTGATGCCAGACTGGGATTTTCATGCACAACAATCTCTAGATTTTACACAGAATGCTGCAACCCCGAAAAAAACATCCAGAGAGAAGTTAGAGGAGAATGGCCAGACTGGTTTTGAACTGACAGGAAGGCTACGCTAACTCAAACGACCATTCTATACACCCATGGTGTGCAGAAAGGCTTCTCGGTATGCACAACATGTCACATCTTGTGGTGGAGGGACTACAACAGCAGATGATCTAATCATGTTCCACTCCTATCCGCCAAGAACAGGAATCTGAAGCCACGGTAGGCACAGACTCACCATAAGTGGACAGTTGAAGATTGGAAAAGCATCGTCTGGTCTTTTTCCAACACTCAACTCTCCAATTTCTGTGAGTCTGTGCACCACATTATATTTCAGAATTAATCTGTCCCTACACTACATCAAGGTCTCTTCAACTAATCAAGCTCTTCTAAACCTGGTTAAGGACACAGTTACAAGCCCCCAAACTATGGAATAGTCTACCTCCTAAGCCCCTCCCACCCAATACAAATATTACCTATATATCCTCTGCACATTCACGTAAGTCTCATTTAAAAACCCATCTTTTCTCTTTGGCCTATGCCTAGCTGTCAGATGGGTGGTGTATGGTGATGCAGTGGTGTGTGTTTTCTGTCTTATTCATTTGTGTAATATTTTATCTTCTGTATTTTTGTATTTTATCCGTCTATCTTTATCTGTTTTAATTATTATCATTATTTTTTTTATCTGACTCTAGTCCCTACTCTTCTTCTTTTTATCAAGCTTTTTTTTCCCATCAGCCTAGTTTTATAAACTTTATTTTATTACCCTGTGTTAATAAAAGTTTGGTCAACGCTTGCTGTTTTTAACCCTTTCATACATAAGGTCTAAGCTTGTGATGGTCAATTTAAGGCTCTTTTTTATTAGCCTTTTCACTAATGGACAATCCATTTACTTTTTAATGCAAGTCATAATTAGACAGAATCAAAATTCATCTATCAAGCAATTTTAAGTAAAAATGTAAAGAATGTGGATATGTGTATAAATAATTTATGCATGGAAGGGTTAAATGTGCTTTCCAGATAAGTTTGACTCAACTTGACTTGATCTTGGTTTTTAGGCTGGTGGCTGACTATATGTTTGAGCAATATTAAATATCGCATTACAGTGTGTCATAGCTGAAGTATACATTACAGCTATTCATATTTATCTGGTTTGACCACCTTTATTGACCATTTTACACACGGTGAATTCCCTGCTCTCACACACCCACTGAACCTCAGGAAGGAGTTAATTAGGTTAGGTTAGGTTCAACCTTATTGTCATTGTCAGAGTATGGGTACAGAGACAACGAAATGCAGTGAGCATCCAACCAGTAGTGCAAATTGCAAATAAGTTAAAATGAGGTAACAAGGTTATGGTGCAATAGGTTAACACTGTACAGGTAAAGGTAAAAAATATGATGCATACCAGTAATGCAAATGGCAATTAAGTTAAATGGAATAAATAAGAATTATGGTGTACTTAGTTGAGATAAACAGTATACAGGTAGTGGTAAGCAGCATGATGCATGCAATATGATGCAGTGGATGCATACAGTGGATAAAATGCAGATGTGCAAATGGCAATAATGTGCAAATAACAGTCTGAATATAAGTAATAGTAATAATAATAATGACAGATAATGCAGTAAAGTGCAAGTACTCGCAAATAATTGCAGATAACAGTAGTGTCTCTAACGCTAACGTTTAGTTATTAGGTGGAGGCTGGCAGTTAAGGCTTAGAAGCGGAGTTCAGCATTAGTACAGCTGAAGGGAAATTAGCTGATTAGTTGAATCAGATGTTTGGGGAGCAGGGATCACTGACTGCTTAAGCTGTCTTGGAATTGTCTGTGGGGCTGGAGTTACATCACTTCCTTCTTTCTAGCCAATCCTTTGGCTCTGGTCTTTGTGATGTCGTTTTGCTTCTATTAGAGTTTACTGTGCTCAGATTTGTTTGAAACCTAATTAAAGCTTTTTGACTAAGATTAAGTGTTATATCTGCTCTTATGTGTTTAATACATTATACTCTTTTCACATGATGATGTCATCATGACGAGACTCTTTTTTTTTTTCATTTACATGACCAGACATTATGAAGGGTTAGGTATTTACTCTTTTTAAGAAAACACTAAAAGCATGCAGGACAGGCAGGGGGTAACTCCAGGATCAGGGTTGTGAAGCTGTGAAGGGGATCTTTGGGTGGGAATGGGGGTAGGGGGTGGGAGTGGTTTGGTGTGGGCGGGGCTTAGCCGACTTCCCACGTAAACACGTGCCTTGGGAGCTGTATTTAAGGCCACATTTAAAGCGTTAACGTGAATTTGTTTTTTGTTTTTTTTCTTTCCTTCTCATTATTTGAGGAAGGGTAAGGGTGAGTTTACGATGTGATCTCTTTGTAAACATTATTGCTGTTATATGGCAGGAATACTTGGATGTAAATAAAAGCTGTGCTGGTGTGTTGTGCTTTCACTCATGAAGCTAGCAGTTGAGTTTGGACTTTCTGTAGCAGTACTCCACTGAGGCTGGGATGGTTGTATCATTAGACTCTTAAAGTCTGCTCGTGTTAGTAGTTAATTAATGTATGGATTGTGAACGTTTTCAAAGGCGGTTAAAGAGATCAGCCTCGCCGTGATCTCCAGGGGGAAGAAAATGTCCAGCATCAGGTTTGGAAGCAGCGTTGGTCCTGCGAGGATTACCGGAAATGCTCAGGAGGTCAGGGAGGAAGCGGAAGGTGAGAACTACACCAGGTCTCCGTTTTTAAACGTTAAGTTTATCTAAAAAAAAAAAAACAAATGCGTGTATGGTGCCATACTATGCCAGTTTACCAGGTTTAGCTCTTTGCTCGCTGTAGTGGTGTGAGTCTGCACCAGCGGTTTCAAAGCATACCACCCGCTAAAGGACCAGATCCGGCCCGCTAAAGGTCCAGATCCGGCCCGCTAAAGGACCAGACCTGGTCCACCAAATAAACGTACAATCCGTGTTCCACATACTAAACTGTTCCAGGAATGTGAGCCTATATTTTAAATAATACATATTTGTCCTCAATGTTTTGTTTCTCGGACAACGTTGTGTACGACGCTGCAATTTCTACTACCTTTTATAATTCTATACACTCACTGTCACTCAGTTTATTAGGAACACCTGCACATTCATGCAATCAGCCAATCATGTGGCTGCATGAAATCATACAGATACAGGTCAAGAGCTTGTTCATATCAAGTATCAGAATGGGGGGAAATTGTGATCTCTGTGACTTTGACTGTGGCATGGTTGTTGATGCCAGACTGGGATTTTTCATGTGCAACAATCTCTAGATTTTACACAGAATGCTGCAAATCCAAAAAACATCCAGAGAGAAGTTAGGAGAATGGCCAGGTTTGTCTCTCTTTGCTCTCTACACCAGCGGTTTCAAAACATACCACCTGCAAACCATATCCGGCCTGGTGGAGGTCCATATCCGGCTCGGTCAAAGAACACTGAAACCATGTTCCAAGTTAAAATCATCTTGCAGGGGGAAAAAAAGTGGGGTCTGATCTGTTTTCTGTCTAGGGGCAATATAAAGCTAGAAATGCAGCTACTGACAGTGTTCTAGTGATCTGAAATTCTTCATTAGCAAGCTAAAAAAAATGCTGTCACCATGTCTCTTTCCAAAATAAAATAACTTTTATGGGTTTCACAGCAAAAAATGGTGAATACGTATGCAATCACAGCTTTTGTGTTTTTTTTATTTTTTTTTATTTGTAAAACTATAATGATTTTCCCTCCACTTCAGTATTATTGCTTATTTTGTGTAAATTCAAGAAGTATAATCCTAATTACATTCATTTCAGTGTATATATGTTCAAGCTAAGTCTGGAATGAGATGTTCAACAAGTGCATTTTATTTATTTATTTTTTTTGGTTCAGGATGTGTAGACACTGATATTAAGTTACACTTAATGTGACTTATGTAGGTTTTGTCTCCTGCTCTAAACCCCATCAACAGAGTGCCATTTTGAAGCCAGTTCTTTGTGCCTAAAATTGGACTAGATATTGGATACATGGGTATCAGTATAAATGCCTTTATGGCATAGAATGGCTTTATCAAAACGCTGACTTTAACTAGTTTAGAAATGAGGAAATGAGGTTTAACTTACTTCCAGTAATGCTGTTGCTGAGAGGCCAAAAGCGGGCCATAGCATAAAGCACTGTTTCTCAAACTCTTTGCAGCCAGGGATCTATTTATCTGTAAAATAAGTTCTGTGGACCCCCTCAATAGAGTTATTTTATGAATGTAATCCAACCATTCAGATATTAGACTGATTATTCAATTGTGTGGAATAATGTTCTGGCTATGTATCAGAGCCCCAGAGCTTTTTATCCCTGAACTTTCCACACTACTTGGTTTCTTCAACCCATTAATTTCACCGTAACAAAAAAAAAAACAAAAAAAAAGGACCCCAAGGCTTTTCGTGACAGACCTCTCTTTGAGAGCCAGTGGCAAAAGAAAAGGGTTTTGATGGAAAACTCGATGAGCTTAACACAGTCCTCCATTGTGATTGCTTAGAAGGTATGGAATAATTTTAGATTTCAGCACTGTTCAGCTGTTGGTTCAATGTGAAAGATGTGTGTATATTAATGTGCCTGTTCTAATGTATTATTATTATTATTATTATTATTATTAATCATTGTTACTGTAGTTACAGCTCTTACACAGGAACCCCTCTTGCAGACAGTCCACATAATCTAAGAATAAACTTTAAAAAAAAAAAAAAAAAAAAAAGTGTTTAACAAATCAAATCATTCCTATAGTGAGGCTTTCTGTAAGACATTTAGTGTTTTTGGAAGGAGTCTCCAGTGCCAATGTATCTCCAGTGCATTGTAACTGTTACAGATAAAGCTGTGACTTTAAAATTTCTTCAGGACTGAGGGCATTGTGCTTTGCCGTTTCTTTGTAATATGACAAGCTGCAGAAAAAAGCTGCTTATATACACACAGTGTTACTATACTATCTATATAGCCTGGTTATATAGGTTTATAGAAGCTGTTAATAGTAAATGTTTTGTTTTTCAGATGTTAAACATGAAATGTAAGTAATTGGATAAAACTGTATGACATGCTGTTCACTAATAAATAAATTGTAATCGCCATTTGTAATGTAAATTTGCTGTGTATAAGAGGAATTAAGCATTTTCTGACGTCCTTTTCCTTTATAGGAAAATAATCGACGAGGTGGGGTGATGCAAGTAACTGTCACCACGCCAGAGTTGATTATTTTCCTATACCAGCACACACCATAGTGTTTTTATTCCTTACTTCTCTAAAGAATGCATTGGTAAAGTTGGAGATTGCTCATTTGAGGCAGTAATGCTTGTTTTTCACACCACTGTAGGAAGCAATCCAGGCATGAGCTTATTCACCATGGTATTTCAGATTTTACACACAGCGTCCTTTTTGTATGTGCTGTTGCACTTTCGCAGCCAAACCAGTTGATGATGCCGATCCAAACGTGATGATGCAGTGCCCTTATGACAAGAACCATCAGATTCGGGCCTGTCGCTTTCCCTTTCACATTCTCAAGTGTGCCAAGGTCAGTGCTTGTCTTTAGTTCATTGATTGGAACATTTTTTATTGATACTTTGGTCCCTAAGTTTGAGCTGTTTGTCTGAAACCACTGCATTTCAGTGTTTTGGTGTTTTTTTTTTTTTTTTTTTGGGTCCCTGTTCAGAATCATCCCAAACTGGCAAGTGAACTTAAGACTTGCCCCTTCAATGCCAAGCACGTGGTTCCCAAGCATGAGCTGGCACATCATATTGAGCACTGTGAAGATAAACGATTAATTACGATGGAGGAGGGTAAGATCTTGGATGATGATGATGCTTCTCTTAAAACAAGCCATGTATTGGCTAACAAATCTGACCCTGGCCAGTGAGAGCTGTTTGTAGCTTTTTAAAGCTTTTTTTCAAGCCCTCATAGCCTTATTACCTTTTATCTTTCTCCGCTTGTAGATGGCAACAATAAGTTTCATGTGCCTATTAAGTGGACAGCCCCTGCATGTGAGGAGGACTGGGAAAAAGGTCAGTGTGCTGTACGGGGTTAACACCTAACTTTTGCTAGTATTTGTTGTGTTCTGTAAATTTCCTGTATTACTAAGTTTCCAGCATGAGCTACGTTTTCATCAACTTTATGAATACATTGCAAGAGATGATTGCAAAATTGCCATCAAATTTGTCAATACCGAGGGTTTTTTTTTCCCCTTCAGGACAAAAAAACCCATACGTTTTGCTTTAATAGAAGGAAACAATTGAAAGGTGTTCCTCAGGAGGCCAAATAAGCTTTAAGCTTTCTGGTGATAACGTGCCAAACAAGAAAAATAGTTACTATTGTAAGTGTATTTGTAATGCTGAGAAATGCTGGAGGCTATGCTGAGAAAACCCACTAAACTGCCCCGGGCCAAGTTGTTCTACACAGGCCTATCAATGATCTCAGGTGTAAACTATAAGCAGGAAATTCCAGACACCTTTTAACTAGTGCACAGCAAGAAGTTTTGTAAATGTATAGAAAATAAAATTCAGCTTGATTGTGTCTGTATACTCTTCAGTTAAGAACCACCATCCTGGGCTACTCTCAGTGATGTGTAACTATTAACATTGTTATATACGAATAGTCAAACTGAATCACTCACTCAAACAAAGCCAACCGAGAATGAAAAGACCAAGTCCAACATATAATAATGGATACATTAATTTTTACTGAATGATGTTCCTGACCCAAGCAGATGACCAAAATGCTAAAAACCTTGGCCTTCATGCACCGAGTTGAATGAGCTGCAGGCTTGCTTTCCAGTTTTGATCTGGTCTCATGATTGTTGCAGAGGCCGATGACAATGCTGCTACGTTTGTGTGGGGCGTGACCAATAATCTGCTTACCGTGAATAAGTGAGTCAGCAACTGAAATGGCTGTTTCTCAGTATCCTGTATTATTTTTTTTTTTTCCCCCCTAAAATGTGGTCATGTCAGATTTGCTGCAGAATGCTATACTACATTTTTATTTCTTTGCCTTTTCTTAGGCCTGAGCCACCAGTCACGAACAACTTGAATGCTGGAGTCCGTGCACCTCGAACTCTCCCCTGGAAGACCTGTGAGTTCTGATTATCAAATATTCAGGACAGTTAATTATTGTATTGTCCAAATCTTCAAAATCAGTGTGGTGGTTACATTCTCTTCTCCGCTAGCATTTCGATTGTGTAGATTGTCACTATACAGTTGTTGCTCTAGGTGGCAGCAGTAGTCTTGACTGACTTTAAGGGCCAGGCAGGTTGAGTTCAAGAAGTTGTGTTGCAGTTTGCCTTGTTTTGTGCCTCTGAGGGTTTTTTTTTTTTTTTTTTTTTTTTCCTCCTCCATCCATTGTTTTAATTGTTGCTTTACATTCAGGTTACCTTAACAGAATTTCTTTTAGATGTCAGCGATCATAAACAGGCCATGAACTTCAGCGTTACTAACAGGATTCCCTTTTACGTTCATTTTATTTATTTATTTATTTTTTTTAATTTGCTAAATAATCCAAGAAAATTATATTTATCCCATCAATGAGTAAAATGAGGCTCACAATAACCAATATAAACCAATACCTTAATTAATGTGTGTAGTTTTTAAATTCAGAATTTGGGCCAAAATTAGAAACTTGATTTAAATTGTTAGTCGCTTGTTTTGTTTTCTGAATGCTTCTCTTCTTTTCACAGGAGAAATCCCTTCCTTGTTTTTTGGTCTGCATTTTCAGCCAGCACTGATGCAACTGAAGAATTTTTACTAGTGAACTTTTAAAATCACGCTGCATGCGTTACCTCACTTGAGTCTTAAACTGCCTTTTATTTGAATGTACTGGTTTTTTGTGTGTGGTTTTTTCTACTTTTTCATAAGCTATGTTTTTTTTTTTAACAAGGTTTTGAAACTGACCCTCGTTCCCTGGACTTGAATGAGAATACCTTCTGTTGAAATATGCAAGTCTTGCTCTGGTTCATTAAAGCCTCAGATCCAACAAATCTTGTGTGAAACAGAAAGGTGCAAGACTTTGAGGGAACTGTAATCCATTTCTCTTATTAATAAAATACAGGACTGTTTAGAACTTTTTCTTGTGAAATCCTGTCCCTCGATGGTGTTTGAAACTTAATCTGGGGTCTTGAATCTTTTCCACAGGCAAGCCGTGACTTGCAAAGCTCAACTGATGAAAGTGAAATCGGGTGTCGCTTCTGATTGGTCGGATCTGTAGCCACACTGCTCCTTCTGTGAATATGATTAAAGACTCCTGGTCTAAATTGTGTCCTCTGATGGGTAAGGAACTTTCTGTACAGTTCCTCTCTCACGCAGTGCTGAGTGATTTAAAGGCCACCTAGATTTTTGTTTGGTCTTGTTGGGTGGGGAAAGACCTCTGCCATGTTGCTGCCAGTGTCATGGTAAGATGGGATGAAAACAAGAAAATGTGCAATATTTATTTTTTTGAACTGTTAAGTGCAGTAAATGGGTGTCATGGCAGCCACTCTGCATTGACAGAAGGCGTTTCTTGTCTTCATATTAGTTTAATTCTGTTTATACTACAGCACTGTTGAATTCTTGAATCTGATCGGTCAAAAGGTGTGCATTATTTTTGTATAGTTCAGATAGACAGTTTGGCTGCAACATAAACAAAAGGGTTGAATGTTTTTATAGTAACTGCTCATTCACAGGGACCCGTATGGTGGATGCCCCACAAAATTAAAAATAATAATAATAATAATAATAATAATAATTAAAAAAGTTTTCTTTAGCAAAAGGAAAAAGGTTGTTGTTGATGTGGGGAAGTGTTTGTTAGGAAATATTTAACATTTATGGAAGGACTCTTGAAGGTCAGCTCTTTAACGGTCATGGTGCTTTGCAAAGTTTCCCACCAGGACAGTTTTTCAGGACAGCAGAGTTTATACTGACAGGTTTCTTGTTAAATTGACAAGCTGTGTTTTAGAGAGAGGGAGGTGAGGAAATAACTGTGTCTCATTGCTATAATGTAAGTGATAACAGGAACTAACTTCTCTTGGATATTCCACAGCATTAACTCTAACTATAAAAATGCATAGATCATAACAGGAACTACCTTATTTCATGAATGAGCCACAACATTAAATGTAACTATTAAGGGATATAAAAAAAAAAAAAAAAAAAAAGCACAATGCTCTTTAATTTACTTGTTGGAAAATTGTGGTATACAAGGAATAAAACACTTCAGGGTGGCTTGTTATTGGAAAATAATCTGCTTGGGGTGGGCACTTGTAACTCTGCTTCTCGTTGATTGTTTTCCTACAACAGCATGGCCCCAAGTGTGTTTCTTCCTTACATAAATGTGTCCAGACACTGCTTTCTAATGCTCGAGGAGGAATGGATGAATATTCTCTTCCTCCTTTCCATCGCGCTGGCGTTGACTTGGGCTGCAGTGATGGTGGACCACGTTAATGTTGAAATGATTAGAGTGTGAGTTGGTGTGGCAGAGCTACAGGTCTGCCCTCTTCTCCTCATCTCCACTGCCTCATTTAACCCATGCAGACAGCTGGACGCAGCAGATGGACCCTGCTGGCTGTGCTGGCAACCGTTTTGTGCAAGTGTGTATGATGCTGAGAAACATTTAGCATTTCCTTGAGCGTGAAGGTGCCTCAGAGTGTACTGATGGTCTATAAATGCTTTCAGATTTATACTAGGTATCGATCCTTTATGAAAACTTGCCTTCAGCCTCTTTATAGGCGAGTCGCTAATTAGTACTGAAAGGGCATGTTCAGAATTTATGTAACTTTTTTTTTTTTTTTTTTCTTTTCCCTCTTCCCTCTCTTCTAGACATCTGACTTTGCATTTGTCCTTCAAAAACAGTGCATGAGAGAAAGCCTTCATGTATTTTTGCATTTGAGCTTGATCTTGGTTAGCTTTTTTTGGCATGTTCTTTGTGATTATTTCATCTTGCACATAATCATTTATAACAAACCTGCTATTGAAATGTTTACTGCCAGAGATGCAGGAGTCTTATGAGGACCTCGCCAGTTTTTTTTTTTCCAATGGAAATCACTTTATTCATAGTTACAATGTGTCCTATGGTGAAGACTTGACTATAGCAGACCCCTTTGGCTGCATTAGGGTGGGTGGAGATGAATGAAGAATGAAGGAAAAAAAAAAATTAAGTGACATGTGGCCAAGTATGGTGACTCGTACTCGGAATTTGTGCTCTGCATTTAACCCATCCAAGTGCGCACACACACACACACACACACACACACACACCCGGAGCAGTGAGCAGCCTTTTTTGCTGTGGCGCCCGGGGAGCAGTTGGGGGTTCGGTGCCTTGCTCGAGGGTCTCACCTCAGTCGTGGTATTGAGGGTGGAAGAGAGCACTGGTCATTGACTCCCCCCACCTTTGTTGCTAAAACAACCATATATGTACAGGTAGGGATATGATTGAGGAAAGTTAGAAACCAAAGGCTAGGTTTCTCAGTAGCTAGAGCTAGGCTTTAACCTTTTTTCCCCTATAGTTCAAAGTATTTCTTAATCTGTACTGAACAGTATCTGGTACTATGGCTTATAAAATGCCCTTTTGTAAAAAACATTATTTTCTCTTTATATAAATTGGTATATATTTAAAAGAAAGGAAGTGCCAATGTACAAATCCACTGAACAGTAAGTTTAATGTACTAATATATTCTAGTTTAGACTCTGTGATAGGATTGATCACTGTAGAAGACTTTTGACACTTCTTGACAGGCTGAGGAAAGCATCCCTAATGTCTTCCTACAGCACATAAAGTGCTCAATTACGCAGATAATTTATTCTGAGCCTCAGGGAAGGGGGGTCGGAGTTAAAGTCTGTGAGACTTCTTGAGGTTTTGTAAATCTCGCTGGACTTCAGCTTGATGCGGTCTTCGTTTTGTAGTGGGTGTCTGGCTGGAGGCTACTTTCCCTGACCTTTTCCAAATGCAGGTTTTGGGTTCTGTTGAAACAAAAACTCTTGCGGAACAGTGAAGATGTTTCGGTCGGCTCAGTTTCGCCACTGTGCCATAGCACTGTGTGTAAGCTGAATGGAAAATTTAGACTGCAGACATGTAAGCGAATAATTCACAGTTGTGTAAAATTATCTGTACATTTACATAACCTGTATGATGAATAAATATAAGATGTTTCTGGAACTGGCAATTAG
This sequence comes from Pangasius sanitwongsei, assembly GCA_037576675.1. NCBI lineage: Eukaryota > Metazoa > Chordata > Actinopteri > Siluriformes > Pangasiidae > Pangasius > Pangasius sanitwongsei. The sequence continues at coordinate 4,357,005 of CM075018.1, read as the reverse complement.
TGGAAGCAGACAAGAGCAGTATACAAAAATATGACCGCAATGGTGACAGTGGATTTTAATTATACATAATCCTTTCCTGTGCACAGTACAAGCTCTCTTTCTGACTTTATGTGCCCTTCCCAGTGTACCTTTGCAGTGTTAAATACTTGAATATACTGTTTAGTTACTTTAAAAAAAAAAAAAGTCAACACAATCAAGCTTTTCTAAAATGCTCTGATTAAAAGTAAGGGTTTGTACAGTAAATGATTCAACTATTCTGTACTTTTTCCATTAATAGATTAAAAATGTGTAATTGTTGATATGAAGTATTCTGTCAGGAGACATTTATTTAGCATTTTTGGAAGGAGTCCAGTGTCAGTGCTTTGTAGATAAAGATTGATCATGTTATTAATGTTATTAAATTAATTAACTCAAAGATTACAGCAGCAGTCCAAAGTAGTGTGCAAGCAAGAGTATTCAGAGTAATAAAAACAAAAACAAATAAACAAGTATAGTATTGGATATAAAGTGAGTATAGCCTTATATACACAGTCTTCTGAGTAAATTTGAAACGTGTCAGTGCAAATACCGGAGTATTAACAGTATAAAGTACAAATTGAATATAGTCTTATATACACAAGTCCTCTGAGTGATGAGTCAGAGATGAAGCTGTAACTCTTCTGATATGGGAAAGTCATTATTATTATTATTATTATTATTATTATTTTATTTTGTTTACTTCGAGAGAGAGGACGAAATTGTGGCTGACAAGGGAATTAGTGATCACTTTTAATAACTTAAGTGATAACAGGAACTAATGATTTTCTTCGGCATTAAACATAACTATAAATGGATAAAAAGTGTGTGTGTTCTTTAGTGAATAAAAAGTGCAGTTGTTGGCAAGTAAAAGGGAATGGTTTTAAAGGAATAAAACCCTTCAGGACATGCTGTCATTGGAAAATAATCAACTTCAGGTTGGTGACTAACTCCGCTTCATGTCGTACTGCCTCACTCCACACTGTCTTTGATTATTTTCCCAAAACTGCATGCCATAGTCTTCTATTTCTTACATATTGCCTTATATACCCAGGTTTTCATGTGGAACCCTTTGGAATAAGTAGCAAATCTCACACAATCTGTACTCAACTGAACTATACTCTCTTCTCATCGGGATCCCTAGCAAGAGCATCCAGAAACTCCAGCATATACAGAATAGTGCCGCTAGGATCCTGATGAGGGTGCGTAAATACGAACACATCACACCAATTCTTCAATCATTACA
>CM075018.1:4316166-4355644 GCA_037576675.1 Pangasius sanitwongsei | reverse complement strand
TCTTTAAAATGTAAAGTGCTTTATAAATAAAATGTATTATTATTATTATTATTATTATTATTATTATTATTATTATACCTTTCAGAATAACTACCTTTCAGAATACAAAAGTTTACAGCTGTGGTGGTTCCTTCAAGGGTGTGACTTTTAAATCTTTAATAAGAGAACATAGCGTAATGTACACAAACTGTCCATTTAATAGGAACACCTGTACCACCTGCTTATTTATGCAGTTATCCAATCAGCCCATCATGTAGCAGCAGCACATTGCATAAAAACATGCAGATACAGGTCAAGAGCTTCAGTTAATGTTCACATCAAACATCAGTATGGGGGAAAAATGTGATCTCTATGACTTTGATTGTGGCATGGTTGTTGGTACCAGAAGGGCTGGTTTGACTATTTCAGAAACTACTGATCTGGAATTTTCACACACAGCAGTCTCTAGAGTTTACACAGAATGGTTCGAAACACAAAAAACATTGAGTCTGTGACAGTTCTGTGGGTGGAAATGCCTTGTTGATGAGAGAGGTCAGAGGACAATGAGCAGACTGGTCTGAGCTGACAGGACGTCTATAGTAACTCAAATAAGCACTCTTTACAACGATGATGAGCAGAAAGGCATCAACACATGCACGACAACACATGCACAGAATGCACAACACATCAAACCTTGAAGTGGATGGATGTCAGCCAAGAACAAGAATCTGAGTCTATCATGGGCACAGACTCATGTTGGAGACTGGAAAAAGACCAGGTGATTTGTTTTCTAATCTTCAACTGTCCACATGATTCGGCTGACTGGATAACTGCATGAATGTGCAGGTGTTCATGTGTTCCTATTAAAGTGGATGGTGAGTGTACATTTAATATTCATTTAAACATTTTTCAGCCTGATTTCTATTCACAGTATTTTTAGTGAATGTGAGATTACCACACAGTCATTCTGACCTGTTTCCCTGAACTGAGGAAAGGATAGAAAGTTGATAGGGTGCGTTTGATCACCCTGAGAACTGTGCTTAGTCTTCCATTAGAAGTACGTTTCAGGTAAAAGGTATTCTGTGGTTCGAGGTAAAGTTATGCTTGAGTATTACTTTAAGAAGCACCAGTCTTTTAATGGTACATTTGCAAATGTATCTGTACTATACCAGTGTGTATAAGTCTTCTCTCCAAAAAATATTTTCAGCTAAGAAAACACTACTTGAAGTGGTGATCTGGTTTATATAGGTAGCCTGTGTGTGTGTGTGTCTTCCTAATTTCGTGTATGGTAGCATCATGGCCGTGAAAGCATCATTTTCCATGATGAGCACAACACAGTGTCAGGATAGACTAAAATATTCATCTGTTATTTCATATACCAGCACTGTCACTGCACAAAACTTTACACGCGGCAGAAAAGAGGAAGTTTATTATTGTAATATTCAGCCCGTAGCTCAGCTTGTCAATTCCCATTACAGTCTTGTTACGCAACATTTTGTCTGTTGCACAAACACCAGGGATGTGCTATAGTGCAGTGGTGCTTAAAATGCCTTTTGCTGTCAATCATCATTTAGAAACACTGGGCTGAACAAAAAAGGAAGGGATGGGGGTAAAAGCGGCTGTCACTTCCTTTTCCTTGCACACCACTGGATCAGGGGGACGGTCTGTCCTGCGAATGAGGGAAAGGTGCTGCAGCTGTTACTCGCAACTGCACGGGTCAAGTCTGGCACTCTGGGGACATGAGGGGTGTCCAGGGAATAGACACACACAGACTGGGAATTCATAAACGATTGAATTAACAGTGTGAGTTAATTAGGGCAAGAATAAATGAATGTCCAGTGGATGGACAAAGTGAGTCTTCCTGTCTTGGCTTACTCCCTATGCATCTCTGAGCACCTGAATAAGTATAAAATCTTCGGATTCCATTTCTATGAGCCAAGAGCAGGAATCTAAAGTTACAGTGGGCACCAAACTGGGCAGTTAAATCTGGAAAAGGTGCAGACGACATTTTTCCGATCATTAACTGTCCAGTTTCAGTAAGTCTGTTTCCAAGGCAATGTGATCTTCTGCTGTTGAAGCCCATCCACGTCGAAGTTCAATGAAGTGTTCATTCTGAGATGCTCTTCTGTAGACCACAGTTTTAAAGAGTGGCTATTTGAGTTACCAAATCCTTCCTATCAGCTCCATCCAGTCTGCCCATAATTACGTCTTAGCAAGTAAAACTATCTTGACTATAGTCAGATTTATCTAGCATTTCCTATTATAAGATTACAATGAACCAAACAAGTATAAGATTATAAAAAATATTTCTAAACTTTTTTTTTTTTTTACTCATTTACAGCTTTAAAGTTTCTTATTCCATTGGCAGATAATTTTGCATCTTAACAAATGTTTAAAACTGGCAAAATGATCTTCCAATAGAACAAGACTATTTGAAGATTGAAATTAGTGTAACTGTCTAGAAATAGATTAAATAATCTTATATCTGGTTTCATCTAACCTTATAATAGGAAATACTAGATAAATTTGACTGTACTTAAATTTAGAAAAAAATAAGATATTTTCACTTGCTAAGATGTCATTTTTTGCAGTGAAGTTTCTGAAATTCTCAAACCAGCCCATCTGGCACCAAAAACTATGCCACAGTCGAAGTGACTGAGATCACATTTTTTTCCTCATTCTGAAGTTTGATGTGAACGTTAACTGAAGCTTGACCTGTATCTACATGTGTTTATGAATTGCGCTGCTGCCACGGTTGGCTGGTTGGGTAAATAATAAAGTGGTTGGTAAGTGCATATAGTATAAATTTTATGTAAAGCTCTCCAATTAGGGGGTGGCTTAGTTTTTAGCATTTTTGCCTCGCACCTCTAGCGTTGGGGGTTTGGTTCCTGTCTCTGCCCTGTGTGTGCAGAGCTTGCATGTTCTCGCAGTGCTTCGGGGGTTTCCTCTAGGTACTCCTCCAGTCCACAGACATGCACTGTAGGCTGATTGGCATCTCTAAATTGTCCATAGTGTGTGTGATTGTACCCTGTGATTGTGATTGTATCCAGGGTGTCCCCTGCCTTGTGCCCCGAGTCCCCTGGGATGGGATCCAGGCTCCTCACGACCCTGTGTAGGATAAGCAGTACAGAAAATGGATGGATGGATGAAATCTCCATTAAGTAGCCAAATAAAAATCATTGTACTTTTAAATAATGTGCTTTTTAATATTTAGATTATGTTCATAAATCTGTGCTGAGGGGGTCAACACAGAAAATAGGTCTGTATAAAATAAGTTATTCCATGAGGTATCAGCTTTACACAATAATACCGTGTGTGTGTGTGTGTGTATGTGCACACACACACATCAGTGCATAACATGTCTAAGAGATGGATCTAACTGCATTTCCTATACTGTGTTTGACCTGCAGTTTGCGTTGCTTAGTGCCCACATGACAGTGAGTGTGCTGGGTCATGATGTAATAGCACTTCTGAGAACAGACTGACGTTAAAGGCTGATTTAAAAAAAAAGAAAAAAAAAAAAGCTGACTTTAGGAAAAAAAAAGGTGGGGAGGACTGTCCTACACCGTTACAGTTTACAGTAAAAATTTCCAGATCAACTCTCTTAAAGACCATGAACATGCTTTGTTAAAATGTTGTAATACATCCTGCTGAAAAAAAAAAATGACTGTACTGTAGGCTTAAAGCGTTGATTCAACCTAATGCGTGTCCATCATATCTGTAGTGAGTGACTGATATGTGATTGAAGTGGCAGTCATTTTAAGACAGCTCTTTGTGCTGAGGAAAAAAAAAACCCAGAACATTTATCATAGAAGATGTAAAACTAATCCTGGACTAAATTTCACTGTTAAAGCATGTTTATTTTCTAGGCTTAATCTGTGTGTGTCTTACAGCGTAGTTTACAGTATCTGCAGAGGAAGTGGAAGTTTAATCATATTAACAGGAAATTCCCTACTTTTATTACTACTTTATAATGATTCCTGTTATCATTATTCATAGTTGTTATTCAGCTTTAGATTAGGAAATGACAAACTTCCTATGTGTAATAGATTAGTATGACTGGAATAATGTAAAGCCCAGTCAATTAAAAATAACTACTACAACCAGCTATGACCAGCTATGACCATAGTAATCACTATCACCTCATAAATAATATGGGCGTAACGATCTGATGATTTGGTAAGATTATGTCAATTATTTTTGATTAGTATCAAAACAGGACAGACAACTGGTGTATAAAAAAAATCATTCTTATTTTTAAACTGGTGTGTAAATAATTCTGATAGTTTTTAAATAGTCTTTTTCTACATCATCATCATTCATCAACTAATGGGCGACCTTCCCCAGATTCTGAACAAAGTTGTTGACATATCAATGGGAGGATACTATCATATCGTATTCTATTGTATCGTAACATATTGTATTATATCATATTGTATCGTATTGTATTATAGCAGAGTCTTGCCTTATGAATCGAAATTGTATCATATCATATGGAAGCCTGAGGTTTACACCCCGAATAAATAAGGAAGGAAGGAAAGAAAGAAGGAAATAAACAAACATGAATGAATGAATGAATGAATAACAATCGACAACTACTATCAACTACAGCAACATTACTCTCATATTATAAACAAACTGATTGGCTCATTGATTCACTCATTCAAGCATTCCTTTATTCTTAAAGAAATATTCCATCAAATGTGCACTTGTTTTTGATCTTTAGATTGTGAGAAGAGCAACTTCCTGTAAATATAACATTAGTGTTACATCATAAATAAACAAAGCAGCCAACAAACGAATGAATGAATGAATGAATGAATGAATGAACGAACAGTTGCTACTTAAAGTAGTATTCCAACAAATGGATACACGTCATTGAGCTTTAGATTGTAAAATGAGGAATGTCGTTTCATTGAGGTAACTGTAGCCTTATAAGATTAGTGTGACTGGATTTAAAACTGGATTTAAAAGATTCCATTCCATTAAAAATAACAGTTATGACCAGAGTAACTGATAATAATTTCCATCATGATCACATGATAAACAAACAAACATCACATACGATGTTCACAGACGTAGATGATTAAAGGCTGTTACATATCGTTGCAATGCAGAAGACTTATAACCAGTAAACATTTCTGACTACTGTCACAGGTTTTTTTTTTTTTAAATCCATGCTGTACGGAGGTACACTTCTTGGCAATAATTATCACTAAATGTTCTTATCCATATATATTTGTTTGCATTTTATTTCCTTAAGTTGGAAAGCGTGAACACTTTGTCCGTTTATTGCGTGACTTTTTCTGTTTGGACAGGGACGTCTAACTGAGTTTTCTTTTCTTTTCTTAAATCTTCACTGTCATGCTTGCGTTTATGCATGCGTGTGTTTGTTTTTGTGCTCTCGCCCTGACATTTCCTCTGTTCCAGTGCCTTTCTGTGGCTCTGTCAGCTCCTAATACCACATCGCTCCTCAGCACCGTGTCGCTGCCTGACAGCTCCAACCACCAGGAGTGACCTTTTCCTCCAGCCTCTCTTTTTCTCGCTCCCTCTTTCTTCAGAAGTGAAGTGCTTGTTTCAGTTGTTCAGAGCTGCTCAGTGGGGAGGGTGCAGGCTGTGGCACTGCTCTCCCAGGAGCATTGCTTCCTTTTCACTCTCCATCTTGATTACGCTGCTATTCTCAGACAAACCTTTTCCTCCACAAAACGTGTTTCTTCCACGAAACGTGGCTTTTATGTTACCGGTGACATTTATAGAGCTGATTTACAGAGATACGAGTGCCAGACCTCACAGCTGAGCCATTCAAATCGAGCCTTTGCCGTGATCACAGACGTGGACCTTGCTGTAACACAGAAGGATCACAGTGCAGTCAGGACACACAGCTGCAGACTTTTCAAGTTTCAAAAGCGCTAGAAAACAAAGAGGCCTGTGTGATTGTGATTATGATAATCATCCATATGTTTGTAGCTGGTTTCTATGAGTGTTTATGTCTTGTCTGGCCCAGGATTAGGGTCAGTGATATAGCATGTAACTCTAATCTCTAATTTGGATTACTTTGTCCTCCATTAGACATACCTCCACCACCATCTGTTTTACTCCCTGATTAAGGGTGAATCATGTTTTGCACGTGTCACATGGCCAATGGTGGCTTAGCATGCTTAGTCCGTTGCACAAAATTGATGTGTAGATTCTCCTCCTCCAGCAAACACGTATTTTTTTCCTCTCTTTGACCTTTTAGTGATTTCACAATTAAATAAATAAACATGTCAGAAAAACGGTACTGTACAGATAACCCTTTGTTCACCAAGTACCTTCAAAAGTAGAACAGGTTCTGTCATGTGGTACTGGAATTCTGTCGTCAGTCATTTGGTTGGCATTTGTATTTCCCACTACATTGCATCAAGAGCCAGAATACTGATCAGGTTTATTGTTGATCTAAATTATTTGGGGAATAATACGCTTGGGGGTGTGATCATATAGAAAAATAATCAATGACAGGGTTGTGTGATGTGGCCCAATGCAAAGCGGATTTGCTGTTACCTCCCTGAAGTTCCGATAACAACACGTCTTTGTGTTTGATTCCTCTTATATCACAGCAATTTGCCAATGATTACGCATCAATCCTTTTTAATCCATTTATACATTTAATTTTGTGGAACGTCCACAAAACAAGTTAGTTCATACGTTATAGCAGCTATAAACAGTCGTCCCTTAACCTCTTCTCTGTCTTGAAGAGGACAAAAAAAATGCAGCTTGTCATATTACTGACAAACTTCAAAGGCAAAGCACTCTGTCCTGAAAAGATTCCCATCTTGGAAAACTTAGTTTTCCAAAGCTTTACCTCTAACTGTTACAAAGTCTAACACTTGAGACTCCTTCCAATATAAATACTCTAATCCTTTAAATACTAAATAAATATCTCCTGACAGAAATCTTCACCATATTAACAATTTGTAGCCTATGGGAAATTTCGGTGTATTAGTAATTAATTAATAATCTAATTTTCGGTGGGACATGTTAGACAGCGATCTACACCTCATCATCAAAACACTGACTGAGGGAATATCTTTTGGAAAAACGGTGTTTATCACTTCAGTGCGGTTCTGGAGATCCGTATAATTAATGCCAAGTTGCATTTCAGCCATTCTTGTCACTCATGGTGGCACAATACCTTATAAAAAGTTTTTTTTTTCTTTAATTTGTCAATCGACATATGCATGATTTTGTGTATATTATTTATTTATTTACACTTATGTTTATATGTATTTTGCCTTACAGGTGAAAAATGGCATTAACACTGGATCAAAGTGTAGAGATAGTGTTTCTTGGTACTCTCTTTGGTTCCTGACTTTTCGGACAGCCGGTGCTATACAGGATGTCTACAGTAAATGAGTGGTTCTAAACCCTGGTCATGTTTCCTCCTGCACAACTGAAGTGTTCAGTGTAGATAACTCTTCAACTAGGTGAACAAATGCTGTGGAAATTCAGATAAAATCACGATCTGAAGGCTTCATAAGTAGGTTTGTATTGCAGGGTTGCCAGATTGGTGAGACTGATTTCTGCATAATTTACCCATAAACCAGCTCAAACTGAAACTTTAAAGCTTAAACATAAATAATCAATAATACAGGTGTGATTAAAAAAAAAAAAAGTCTTTCAGAATTTAGTTGTGAAATGATGTTTTTTTTCCACACGTAATTTCAGATGTCTCATGTTATTTATTCATATTAAATTATACAAATACATGTGGGAAAATAGCACGAAATAATTTGTAATAAATAAGTAAATAAATAAATAAATAAATACCGTTAAAGTTATGCCAAATTTATATTAATATTTATTTTACTACCTCATTATTTTTAGACATGCCACTGTGACACACTGTTTTTTGTAATTAAAGGGATTAATAATAAAAGTTTATCTTATTTTATTTTACTCAAGAACATATTAAAATACAATAATACAATGAAAATACAATTTCAGTCAGGTTTATTATTTTTTAAAAAACAACAACATCCAATTTATTTCAGCATGCTTTATTTTGCAGTCCCAAAATCAGGAACTCTATATGTCCATGTGCACGAAAAAAAACAAACAAACAAACAAAAAAAACAAAAAAGTTCAAATCAGGAGTATCACAATATTTTAAAAGTCATATCGGGTGTGAGCGCGCGCGCCGGGTCACCCAGTCACCCAGTCAGCGGGCGTCACGCGGCGGTGATGAGCTCCGCGTCTTTGGACGGTCTGCGCTCCAGTAAGTTCATCATGCTCTCGGACTTGATGAGGAGGTTGCAGCCGAGAAAGAAGACGCCGAAGACGACGGTGAGCGAGAGCACGCAGAGCACGGCGATCTGCACGAGCCGCGCCACGAACTGCTCGCGCTCGTGCAGGAACGCGTCGCCGCTGCCGGTGACAGACGCGGCGGTGGAGGTGAAGTTGCAGCAAGCGCTCGCGCCGTCCAGCTGGTCTTGCGTCCGGCTGAGGACTCCTAATCCCTCAGACGCATTCATTCCGAGCTGACCCGTTAAAACCGAGCGCGCACTTGGAGCAGCCGCGCGAGACTGGCTAGAAGACGCAACATCAAAAATGGTCCAAGGGTCAGCTGCTGGTAAAAAAGACCACACGTGTCCGGCTTTAAGTCATCCGGATGTTGACGAGAAATGTGCTCCGCGATTGTTCATTACAACTCTATTGATTCGATTCATTTGAACCAAGTGAATCGAATGCGAGTCATTTACAATCCAGAGAATCATCCAGATGTATTGCGCTGGCTACAGGTTCAACCCAGAGTTTTATAGCGTCGCTTATTTTTATCTGTTAGAGAAAAAAATAGGTTAACCCTTAAAGGTTCTTCAGTTTTGTGCACTGGAGGAAACCCTCCAGGGTGAGGAAGCATACTGGCAAGATTATAACCGACCCCTGTTACCATGGCATCACCCTTTTCAGCCTCTTCTCTCCAGAAGAAGTCTCAAACACCCATCCATCCATTTTTCATACCGCTTATCCTACACATGGTCTATCTGGAGCCTATCCCAGGGAACTCGGGGCACAAGGCAGGGGACACCCTGGATGGGGTGCCAACCCATCGCAGGGCGCAGGGCACAACGGCACACACACACACACACACACTACAGACAATTTAGAAATGCCAGGCAGCCTTCAATGCATGTCCTTTGACTGGGGGAGGAAACCAGAGTACCCAGAGGAAACCCCCAAAACATGCAAACTCTGCACACACAGGGCAGAGGCAGGATTCAAACCCCCAACCCCAGAGGTGCAATGCAACCATGCTAACCACTAAGCCACCATATCCCCCAAGGTAGAACATATAGTCCCTTATCAACCACAATGAACTCTTTTGCCTCAAACCCAGTGCACACATTCCCACAATGCATCACTGCTCAATGCCACTATCACATTGTAATATACTGTATATAATAATGTAGAGATATTCAACTGTCATTATACTTTCTCCTTATACCACAACACTGTTGAATTCTCAATTCTGATTGGTCAGAAGGTGTTGGTTAGTTTTCTAAAACAGCAGTTCTGATAGTAGTTCCAGCTGCAAGGCAAACCACATGTTTATATTAAAGCACTCGGTGTGATACATTATGGTTTCAATGGTAACAATGTACACAGGGACATATGTGTATACAACATATTTATTAATAAACAAACAAAAAAAAAAGTTAGCACTGGCTAATTGCTGCAGTATAAGAGGAATAAAACACTTTGGGACATGCTGTTATAGGAAATTAATCAACTTTAGGGTAGTAACAGTAACTTTGCTGTAAAGTCACATCACATCACAGCATAGTTGATTATTTTCCTATAACAGCACACCCTCAAGTGTTTTATTCCTTACTTAGTAATAGAAAGAGAGAGAGAGAGAGAGAGAGAGAGAGGAAGATGGGAGCAGTTCTATTTATTGCCACTGGATGGTGCTGTTGTGTAATTAATGTCACACTAGCTCTCAAACACATCTTACACCTGTTCCCTAAACCCTATTTCCTACAAGCAGCTATATGGGTTAAGTGAATTCTCTACCATCTAGAGTACATAATATGGACTCTAATTACTGCAGTGCATTGTGGGATTGATGAGCATACTGGATATTTTCCCTTAGGGTTTTTTTTTGGGATGGATACAAATACCCCAAACCACTCAAAATAGTGCGTTACATAATGAATAGAGAGCTGTTTCAGACATGCACTTTGATTTGTCTGATCATTTTAGATGCTGATGGAAATGAGTTTGCTTTAAATATTTTACAGCATCCATAAAAACAATTACAACAGTCACACACTTGGTGCACTCGCTTGTGATAAGCCATATAATACAAGTTGGGGAGCACTGAGCAGCAGAGTATCTTCAGGATTTAAGATTTCAGTGTATTTCAGTGGGAGGTGTTGCTAACAGAACTGCAAGATAAAACAATTTCAATGTAAAGCTGATTTCCTGTATTTCAACGCTCACTGTGTCCCTGTTTCAGGCATGTTTTGAGTAACACTGTTAAACGGTGAGGGGTTTTCCTGAGCCTGCAGGTGGGAGAGAGGGTGTCAGTTACACTTGCCATGTGGTGTGATAATCTCAGGGTTGAGTGTCCTTGCCAGCACACACACTCCATCACATCTAAGTGGCATTATGAATTTCACATGGGGATTGGATATTTTTAAATACAAAGCTAAAGTTCCAGTGGCTGCTGTCCAGCCATCCCCAGCCTATCAGCCCCAAATCACACTTCTCCAGAACATAGTGTATGGTGCAAGATATTATTCACTCATGCCTGGTTCATTTGACTGTTTCCATAGTAACAGCAAGATATGAGCTGACAAAGATTCTCGTTTTGAACGGATAGAAACAGCACATCATGCAAAACAGATTTTCACTTACAGCAGATTTTGTGTGCCCTCATTTACATACGATTTTAGCACCTGATAAGGATACTGACTCATAAAACAGGAAATGACAAGATGATTATGTCATGAAAGTCACAGTCTGTAGGAAAGAAGTCTTTCTTGTCGTCATATTTTTTTTTTTTTAATTTCCAGAGAAATTTAGGATATATCAATTGTGTATAACTAGGTTTTGAGATCTTGGTGAAAAGGGATGATTGATATAAGCATTTAATTTAAAGAGGTTCTGGAGACAGATTAGAAAATTACACATTGCTGAAGGATTTCTGAGCTGTTCCACCGTAATGGACCAGATGTGACTGGGAGGAGGACAACTTAATTTTCAGACGTATGAAAAAATAAATGGAAGCCTAATTAAGAAACATAATGTCCACTTGTGTAAAATAAACTATAACTGTTTAGAAAACAATTGTAAAATCATTCACAAGTAAGATTTTATTCTTTTGTTTTCTGATAATTTACTGATGTATTAAATTTCTTGTGAGACTTGAGAGAAGTGAGTCAGACACAGAGTAAAGTCATCTCAACTGCGAGAGAGTTATTTGGTATTGGATTTACATCATTCATTGAATCATAGACATACATAAGAAGAAATGCTCTTGATGTAGGCTTTCAAAGAATTTAAGTAAGAAATAACATTTGGGGCTGTGCTGTTACAGGAAAAAATAATCAACTATGTTGTGGTGCAGTGCCTCCTGATGCAAAGCATACTTATTGTTTCTGCTCAGAAGTATTATTTTCCAATAACAGAATGTCTTGTAGTGTTTGCAATTTGCCAATGCCAACAATATTTTATTTAATAAAGAAGGACACATAGTACATTTTATCCATTTATAGTTATATTTAATGTTGTACAACATCCAAAACATTAAGAGTTTCTCAGAAGCAGAATTTCAGAAAGAAGAGAAAAGCACAACTTGATTACAAATATTCAAATATTTCAAATGACCTCAAATAGAAAAATATTTTAATGAGATTTTTGATTGCCACATTAAAAATAATGCGAGCCATATAAAAGAAAGTGAGATTATGGCTACAGTAGCACCTTATGTTATACATGTACAGCTTTCAACCACAAACTTGTTTGGCCTGCTTGTAACAATGAGGTACAGGATCATACAGTATTCATTTATCATGTACACAGACTATAAATGTCATTAGATGCATTAAATGAGGACTAAAGTTCCCACAGAATGGTTGTAGGACACCTAAAAACAGTACAGAACAACCAGAACAGGACAGCTGGTGTAAATGGGCTAGCAGGGCTAACCCCTCTCTCTGCTTCAAAACGAAAATAAAAGTAAGGTTCAACTTGCGTCATCCATGTCATCTTTTCTTTTGCTGATAACAAATGGCTTGAAGTGGATTTTTTTTTTTTTTTACTTTTGTAGAAACAAGAACAACATCATCCTGAGCGGTTTTAAGACAAAAATATACATGCGTAGATGGTATGGCCTGTGGCTGATTTCTTTCTAGCCCAGACTGTAGATTCTTACAGCCTGAGGCTGATTGTTGTGTGAAATTGCTACATATTCTGTGTCAAATGGGGCTAATTTATTAAAGCCCCATAATTAATGTCTCTCTGTTTGTCTATCTATCTATCTATCTATCTATCTATCTATCTATCTATCTATCTATTCATTTTTTCCCACTCAGGGTCAATTTACAGTGAATTGTTCTTCACTCTGTGTTTGCTTTTCATCTGACGTTTGCTGACGCACTCATGCAGTGGTTTAGGGTTAGGGTTAGGGTTAGTAAGTCCATTTGCTCACCCAGACACAGACACAGACTGAGCGTAGGTTTAAACCATATCTGTCCAACCAACAATCCCTGTCAGTGGACACACCTATGACCAAACAATTTGACTATGTGACAAATTATATGTGACAAGCAGGGAAACAAAAACCCAGCCAACAATCCTGCCATCTGTTCCTGAGTGACAGAAATGGAAATGATCAACTAAAACATTTGCATAAATAACTTTAACTGCAGATATTTAACAAACCAAGACAGCTACACTAAATTGTGGGTGTTAATACACTTTATACCACAGTGCTGCTGTATATTCAATTCTGATTGGTCAGAAGGTGCAGATGATATTTCCATAACAGCAGCTCTAACAATAACAGTCTTGCAAATATATATATATATAATTTATGTGCTGAGTCAGTCACAGCTAATTCACAGGGACTTGTATGTTGGACTTGTATGTATGTGTGTTTCGAAACGAATGTAAAACTATGTGCAGTTGTTGATTTGTCTTCTGTGAGGAAATGTTTATATAGGATTTTTGGAAGGAGTCTCCAGTGTTAGCACTTTGTAAGAGTCAGAGGTTAAGCTGTAACTTTTCTGACATGAGAAAGTCTTCAGGACAGAAAATCTGTTTTGTGGACGTTTCACAACAGTAAATGTAACTATAAACGGATAAAATGTATGACAAACTGTTTCCCATAAATAAGAATTTGTAATCGTTGCCAAATTGCTGTGGTATAAGAGGAATAAAACCAGTCAGGATGTGCTGTCATAGGAGAATAATCAACGCCTGTGTAACATCACGCCCCATCAAGTTTTATTCATTACATACAACATAATTGTGCTCTTCATATTTTTAAAATAAAGAGTAGCTTGTGTACTGTAACTGTTTCAAAGGTTTCAAGATGAACAGGTTTTTCTAAACAAGGTTTTTGTTTTTAAATTGCTTAAATGCCAGTCTAAAAAACAATTCATTGTCATGAAATACAGAAAGTCCTGTTTGTCTTTGGTTGGGTAAATATGATTGTGTAAGTGCCACCTGTCGCGTGGTTTAGGTTCTCACCTGGCAGTACGTGTCTTGCAGGAGCACCAGCTCATCGTCTAAGTGCCTGAGCTGACTGACAAGAGAGCCACAAACAGATTTCAGATCCACAGCCAAGATTTGTGTCCCTGCTAGCCAAGCCCTCCTGTCACTCTCTTTTATTATCCATACATTCTCATCCCCTCATGTCCTGACAGTGAGTGTGAGAGTGTTGACCATAGATTGGTGTATGGTGGCGGTGGGAATGGGAGAGGCTACCACTTTGTAATATTATCTCATTTCAAAGGGCAAATCCTGGTCATTTCTTGCATGTACAGTGTACTTTTAAGCAGGATGTCTGCACAGCATAGTGTGGGCCAAGCATAGGGCTATTTTCAGATGCTGTTTTCACATAACAGCTGTAACTGGAGTGACAGTGACTTTATCCAGTTACATCCTTCTGGATGAGCTGTGGTTTTTTTTTTTTTTTTTTTTATTAGAGCACCTCCATGTCCTTCAGATGTACTTATTAGGTTCCCATACCAGACTGAATATTTTATAACAGGCCGCCATCTCAGCTAACTATTCTAGGTTATACTTTTAGTTACTTTTGGCAATATTTTCAGGAATAATAGTTTCCATAATGCTTTTATATAATAATTCCATAATGTTTTTTGTCTACGTAGGAAGGTTGTGTGATTACATTGTGAAAATGTTTTTAGAACATTGCAGGTAAGTTATGTTTGGAACATTAGTGCTTAACCTCCTTAGAAACTGTTGACTACTATTAGTTGGACTGTTCAGTAGCCCAGGATTCAGAATATAATTTTTATGAAAGTATTTAATTTTCACAACCATTCACTATTCACTGAGATATTCATTTTTACACCTGAATTCATATTTGTGTATTAATTACTCTATTGCTATTATTTAATAGCTGCACACTGAAATATGCAATTTATATTGAATTAAGCTTTTAACATCTGTCACAAGTGTTAAATCTGCTCATGAAAAACCTCACTCCTCTGGCAGGGATGTATTTTATTTTATTTTTTGACATGGGAGGTTGGGCATAACCACCGTTCCCTGCCAGAGTAGCTCTTTGTTACCTTCAGAAAGCAGCTGATCAAGTTACTGAACCACAATGATGAGCTATTTATATCCACCGTAGGATTTCCTCTGTCACTCCCCATCTGTGTGTTCAAGTCTCGTGTGAAAGCGGAGGGTGGAAACTCAAACAGGTTCATATTCACAAAGAAACAGCGCAAAAATCTGCAAGTCTGCCTGCCCTTTTTGTGTCATGAATAATTATGTCGACTGAAAAACTCCTGTCATGCTTCAAAAATAGACCAGCAGTTTCAACAACACCTTTTAATAACGCACCCAGTTACGATTTCTACGGTTAATGCAGTTCTTGGTGTAGAAGCACTTCAGTTGTATGAAATGCACCTGTTGGTGGTTCAGAGCAAGTCTGCTTTGTTTTTTGTTTGCTTACACTCCAAGAAAAATGGGCTCTTCAGTGCTTCATTGGGTCTTATTGTCCAAATCTTTTCTGAGGGGACAACAGAAGATCCCTTAAGGGTTTTACATTTTCAAAGCATGTACTGTAGATACTATTATCAGATTGGTCTTTTTCCAAATTTCAACTGTCCAGTTTCAATGAGCCTGTTCCCACTGTTCTTGGCTGACAGAAGTGGAACCCGCTGTGGTCTTCTGCTCTTGTAGTCCATCCGCCTCAAGGTTTGGCATGCTTTTCTGCTCACAGTGGTTGTAAAGAGTGATTATTTAAGTTACCATAGCCTTCCTGTCAGCTTAAACCAGTCTGGCCATTCTTCCTCCTGCAAAAATGTTGCTCACTGGATGTTTTTCACATTTTTTGCTCCATTTTGTGTGCATGAAAGACTTTGTTGTGTATGAAAATTGTTTCTCAGATCCTCAAAGTCGCTGAGATCATATTTTCCCCCATTCTGATGTCTGATGTGAACTTTAACTGAAGCTCTTGACCTGTATCTGCCTCTTCTTCAAACCATTCTGTGTATTTTTCCCTATGGTGGTGCTATTGTTCTTGCTTCGAATCTAACAGCATCTAAGACAATTTGAATGTAAAAAAAATTGGACCCTTTTTTTAAAAATAAGTCTGCCTGATGACGACTGTCATGTAATGAACTTGTTACACCTTGAATTTGGGAGACCTGTCACCTAGTTCTACTCAATATTTAAAAAAGGAGAATATGTGCATTGCATAACTGTCCCCTTGGGCCATATCAGGCTCCCTATGGCTTGAACTGAATGTACTCTCTGGGGGCCAATGGTTCTTCCTCTCAGCTGTAGTTCACTTACAGGTGACATTAAGAGTATGCCTGGAGCATCTCCAACTCCCCTCACCAGGTATGTCATCATGTTACATGAGCCTGAAGCAGTTTTCTGTGATCGCCAGGGGGACATTTATCACAGGCTGAGGCACGTGGCAAAACATGACTGAAGGTATCTGCTTGACTGAAACCACCTCTGTGGGCGTGCTTTTAAAAAATCATCAAAAATAATTGTCACTGAGGTTTTACTGTCAACGTATGAAACATGATGTAGGATGTTTGAGAGTGATTTTGGTTTGGAGTTTGGTTATTTTTAGTGGTATTTTATTAATATATTTACTGGGGTTTAAAGACAAGGGTATGATTGTTCTTACATTTCCCTTTCCTGTTGCAATGAATCTAACCTGCAAACAACATGCTCATACCTAACATCCTGTATTTCTGTAGGGCTTTGCAGTCTCAGTAACGTCACAAACTGTGTTTTTCGTCTTATTAAACTCAAGAAAGAGACACAAGAAAGGCTGGTGAAGGCAAGACTGCCTATAGCTGTTATAACAAATGATAACAGGAACAATAAACGGATAAAAGGTAAGTTGATTTCTTTAATAAAATTGCTACTGCTGACAAATTGCAGTGGCATAAGAGGAATAAAACACTTCTGGGTATGCTGTTATTGGAAAAAAAAAAAATCAACTTTGTGGTGGTGGCAATAAGGCTGCTGCAACACAGTATCAAGTCACTGCTTGTTTTCTTATAACAGCATGCCCCCAAGTGTTTTGCTTCTTACATGTTTAAGAAATTGATGTAAAATGCACAGAAGAAATTTTACATACTGTATACTGGTAAATACTGTCTATTAAATAGTATTTTGCAATATATCGCAATATACTTAGAGTCAACATTTTTTCTGAACATGTGAAGGGTTTGTTTTTGTATTTAGCTCGAACCATTTCATTTTATTATTTAACTTGAGCCATTTCATTTCAAGTCTAATCACAATTGTTCAACACCTTTTGACTGGCAGTGTATTTCGCTTCTGTAAGATGTAGATCTACACCCACGTTTCTTTAAAGCTGCTTGTATATCGGTAAAAAAAACCACTATACAAATAAAATGGAAGGGAACTTTATACTTAGCATGGCAAATTCCCTTCTAATTCCAGTTTAGGTATGAATGTAAGAGTGCAGTGCATCATCAGTATCTTGTGGGAATTTTTTTTTTTTTTTTTTTTAAAAAAGACTAAAATACATCAAACTGATTTTTCATAATTTTAATGTATAGTGCTGAACAATATTGAAAGACAGCAAATATCTAAGAATATCAAAAATATTATATTAAAAAAAAACACCATAATGCCCAGACATTTTCACTATGCCAGGATAAAGACAAAAATATATAGCATATCAAGCCATCTCTATACATACAGTACGTACAAATATGTATATGCTAAAGTCCGGCTGGCACGCTAAACAAATTCTTCAGTCCGTGATAATACTCAGAATTAAACGGTTTGCAAGAAAACACCAGAAAATCACTGGACATCTTTAGAAATGTTTAGATGGAAATGTATCATCATTATCGTCACTTAGAGATGTGAATCTGTATGCCAGAAAACAGGTTGCTTTTAATCCAAGTAAAGAGTAAACTTCAGTGTACATCAAATGAAGAACTGTCTAGAAGGCGTGTCTTGTGTTTTCAGCAGGGCACATGGCAGGCATATAAATCTGATTCTAACAGCAAATAATATGATTTTTCGACTGCATTCACATTCTTTCTGTGCGCCTATAGAATTTCAGTCTCAGATGTTAAGGTGGATGGATATATAAGGCTTTATTTAGTCATTTCGTGCAACCACGTAAACAATATCAGTTTTGGTCCATAGCCTTTTTTTTTTTTGTTTGTTTTTTTTTTTAAATAATCCACAGGTGTGTTATTAAAGCACCATTGAGTTCTCTAGATTTTGTTGACATCAGTATCATCGTATTATGTATGTCCTGAAGTTATAAAGCTCTAATACTGTTTAAGTGAGAGGTTTTGATTCCTTCCACATACACATGTTCAATTGTTAAGCTGCACAAAATCACTGAATTTTGTCGTTTAAGTTCACAGAAAAAGCCACAATTCCAAAAGTGTGAACCAAAATATGGGGTTGAAGAAACATAAGGAGACTTGGTGAGGCTTCTTTTTTTTTTTTTGCTGCAAGATTTCCCAGAATGTTCACTGAATGTCCTTCTGACTCCTGTTGAGAAGATCATAGTCGTACCCCTAAAAGAAAACAGAGCTGCCAGGCTTAGACAAGTGCTTCTAAATCTCTTCTCTGCTCTGCTGTGCTTTTGTTCACATCAAGTCCAAGTCTTTGTTAAAATCGTATCTTTAAATAGCATCGCAGTCAGATTCAGAAAGGCAACGTGTCCATGAAGATCTTCTCCACAATCGGAGGAGGCGGGACAAGGTCTTCTAGTTTAAGGTAGAAGATGCGCTGAAAGCCTTGAGTACACAGCGTCCTGAGCTCGGGCAGTTTCCCCAGCAGCCGGGACAGGTAGTTGGGACGTGCCGCTTCTGAGACACTCGTGGCAACGTGGTCTTTGAGGCACGTTATCAGATGGTTCTGGATATCCTCCACCCGTTTGGGCTCCTTCAGGCCGTGCCGATCTGTAAGAGATGAAGGACAGCATAAGGGCAGGGGTTCCATGCTGCTTCTTTAACCTGTATGTTCTTAGCAATTGATCTTAGCTATATTAGCAACATATTATTAACAATATAAGCAATATTTATAGAAAAAGGTGCACAAGCCCTCAGGGCTTAGATGGCTGTGAGGAGTGTTTCTAGAGAAACAGCTGTGCACGCTCTCATCTGATAAAGGATTTCTTTGGAAATTTTCTCTGTGTGTTATACTTACATTTTATTACCTCCACCACTATCTGTCTCACAGTCGTTTAGATGGAGCATAAAGCAAAGGTTCGGTATAGTGCGCAGAGTTTCCAGAGATACATTTTTCTTCAATATCTGCTTACCCATTTATTGACTTTTTGAATTTACTCTATTTGAATTTAATTTAACATATAATAAATAAAATATAAAAATAATAAATATGACCATGAAAACCATGTCTATTTTCAATACCTGCCTTTATTCATAGCCTACAGCCATTTGTACAGCTGTGTTTGTTAAACTAGCTCCTTAATTATATAACATTATCTGTGCAGAAATGCCTAGGCAAGTTTAGAAAGTTAAAAAATCATCTGCTTTATTTCGGTTAAATGTATTGGCGTATTATTTATATTGAGATCTCCAAGTAAGTTATAAGCAGAAAAACCCAATTTTGGTCAAAAGCTGATTTTTTTTTCCTTGTCACTTGTAGCGGAATTCATTGACTTCTGAAGGTTTTCCCAAACCACCGCACATTTTTTTTTGTTCATTTCATTCACTGCATAAAGTGTATGATGGAAGAATTTAGTTTAGGGTTAGTGTTTAGGACAGAGTCTTAGTTCAGAGAGCTCCGAGACCACCGATATTGCATGTTGAGCGTGTGACGTGCCCCGAGAAGGAGCCCGAGAATGCCGGTGTGAAACTCACCTGTTATGATGACTAGCGTGGCGAGACAGCAGAACGACGCCACGTCCAGGTTCAGACGATGCAAACTCTGCGAGAACTCCATGATGGAGTCAATCCACTCGCCAAATCCCCGCACACACTGCATGCGGTGAAGAACCACACCATTGCAGAAGATCAGTTTGTCCGTCTCTGGGTTAGATCTGAAATGAACATGAGAAAACGATTACAATTGTTTCATTAATTAAAGAACAACAATTTGTACTTTTTTTTTCTGTTTACAGTAACACTGAATGTCGTGGAACATCCGCAAAACAAATTAGTTCCTGTTATTACGTATAGCAGCTATAAACAGTCGTTCTCTCACCAGTCACTATTCGTTCTCAAGTTAAATAGAAAACGCAGCTTGACATGTCACTGATCAATCACAAAGTGCAACGTCCTCTGTTCTGAAGACTACCAAGTGAATGCGCTGACACTGGAGACTCCTTCCATAAACGTTAAATTAACATATCCTTACAGAAAACCTGACCATATCAATGATTATACAGTTTTCTTTGTTAAAAGACAACACATTTTTCAATTTGTCCATTAGTCTTAGATTATGTGGAGCTGACGTACAAGTCTTTGTGAATTAGCTGTACCAATAGAAACGATATCTTAATACAAGGACTGCATTAATATAAAACTTTGCAGTCGACAGTATTGTCAGTGCAGCTGTTATAGAAAATTCGTCAACAGCTTCTGACCAATCAGATTTGAGTATTCAACAATGCGGAATTCCAGTACGATTATTACTGTGGTTAATTACCTGTAAGCTAGTCGTAATATGAAGAGCTCGACAAAGGCTGCTTCGAAGAGCAAGTCCTGGTCCTCCTTAGAGAAGGCGCAGAATCCTGGGATGCTTTCGGCCCACTTTCTGATCACACTCATAGAGCCGGTCAGCAGGTCGTAAAACTGCTGGATGTCACTGGCGTCCTCCTTTTCAGACACGCTAGCCACTGTCTGCTGATACTGAACAGAAAACAGGACAGTATAATCAGCAACTGGACTTTCTTACAGCATTAGTACACAATCATATGACCATAAAGGTCATAAAAACAATGTAGATGACATCACTAAATCCTGAATGACTTGCATATTAATCTTGATAACTAACACGTGATCTTCAGTGGTGTCCAAGATTTATTTTGTTTTGAACTTTTGTTTTTAGTTTAAATGCCTTCCACTTTTTGTTCTCCTACTTTACCCACAATGCCATTTGACTACGTGCAGTAGGATTTAGCCCTCGCTTCATCTCTACTCAAAGAGAGCGATGCAGCGGCACTTTAATCCTTTAGTCTGTCCACCTCTCTCACCTCCTCATCTGTACACTCTGCTCAAACAAAATCAGCTTCCTAGGCTTCAAATTCATGCTAATACCACTGTTAACGTCATCGTGCTTGATATCATGGATCGCTAACTAGCCAAGCTGAGTTGCCATAATGTGCCATAACTTAGCGCAACAGCATTATATAGCTGCAATGCATTCTGGAACTTTCAGTCCAATATTCGCAACATTTCCATGACTTCTACATTGGATTTCCTGTTAATAATAATAATAAGACTGAACCTTGCTGGAAAATAGTGAGTGAGAAATGAAATTTCTCACAGCATGACCATTATCACTTATGCTTGCGATTGTTGACATTTTTTCTCCTATTAAATGCCATTGTAACTGCATGCAAAATGCTAGGCTCACCTTTGAGTAGTCCAGATTTGTGATGGCTGGGTTTGAGTCCATGTGCGCATTCACAAGAGAGGTGATGATGTTCCCAGAAGGCAAAGCAGATGCTGATTCTGTGACTGGTTTTGGCTTAGAAGGCAAACGACCCCTTCTGCCCTTTAGGCTGTCTGTTCTTACAACTGAACAGGAACAAGTATAAAATAACAAGCATATGTTAATAATGCAATAAAAAAAAAACGAATGCTATTGCAAAGGCTAGATAGAATGACATGTTGACTGTAAAGTGCATGGTGACATTACTGAAGCTAAATAATGGATTTTCTTTTGATCATCAAATAAATATAAAATTATACTAGTATGAAAAACAATTAAATTCATCCATCAATTAAATTCATCCATCTGTTATGTGTAGGAGGTTATAACTGCTAAGGCGTTTCTCACCTTCTTTCACCATTCCTACTGCCAGGCATTTCTGAAAGCGACAGAACTGGCACCTGTTCCGCCGCCGTTTGTCCACTGGACAGTCTTTATTAGCTAGGCATACGTACTTGGCATTTTTCTGTACTGTACGCTAAAAGAAAAACAAGCAAAAGCTCTTTCGATTCAAAATGGTCAACATGTTTACGGAATTAACGAAATAAATCAAGTGTTAAGAAACACTCGTGCTATTTAAAGGTGCAGTTTGCAATTTTTCAAAGTGTTTCTAGATGTATAGAAAAAAGTCATAAATCTCAAAGATAATGCATAGTAATATTTAAAAATATTTAAAAATCTATTTAAAAATTTCTGGCCCAGAAATAATCTCTGCCCCAAAATAGGCCTACTCAGGTATGACCGTTTTGTCTAAAAATAACCTACAAGGCGTACATAGTTTCAACTTAGCAGGTGGGGTCAGTTTGGAGAGAAGGGGAGCACTTGGGCTCGAAAAATTACAAACTGCTCCTTTAAAACTGAGCTCTATATTCACCTTAAAGAAGCCTTTGCAGCCCTCACAGGTGCGCACGCCGTAGTGCTGGCACGAGGCATTGTCCCCACACACCGCACAGCACGCTTCATTTCCTGTTGGACTCTTGATTTTGGGAGACAGCTGATTGTCCACCAGGACCGAACTGTCCCTGCTGCTGTGATCCAGCCTGAGTGGACTGAAGCTGTTCTGATGGCTCCGAGAAAAGGGATCCTGATCAGGAAGCTGATGTTGCTGCAGCTGCCCCAGCGGAGACATGTCCTCTGCTGACAGAGATCCAAAAGTGAAAAAGGAAGAGGCCTGAGGAAGAGGCGTCTTCTCCGAACCCCAGCAGCCTGCATCAGGGGAGCAGGACCCATACGCTCCATCCCAGGAAGGCACTGACTGGAAACCCGGCGTCGAGGGTGAGGGAGCCGAGACGGGGCTGCCAAAACAGTTCGAGCCAC
Organism: Pangasius sanitwongsei; assembly: GCA_037576675.1. Lineage (NCBI taxonomy): Eukaryota > Metazoa > Chordata > Actinopteri > Siluriformes > Pangasiidae > Pangasius > Pangasius sanitwongsei. The sequence continues at coordinate 4,332,973 of CM075018.1, read as the reverse complement.
CTGATGTAGACAGTGCATCGTCCATGTAGCTCAAGGTGAATGTGCCAGGGTAGCAGCCATAAACCTGGAGGTCATCCAGCTTGAAGGAATCCTGGCCCGAGGTGGCACCGGCACAGGTTGAGGCAGTTGCAGTGGCAGTGGCAAGCTGACAGGAGTAGGTATCAAATTCGCCCCCGTAGCCTCCCATCAGAGAGGTGATGCTCGGCAGAGAGGATGTGGACAGCTGCTCCCGCTGTTCGCTCACGTCCATGGCCAACCTGGAGGTGAAGTCAGGGTTCATAAGCTCTGAGCTGAAGAGCATGCTCTCATAAGGCTGGACTCCATGTTGGCTTTGAACACAGGTCATTTCTGTAGAGCAGAACCACAAGAGCTACTTTTCAATATCGCAAAAGTCTTTCTTGTTTTGCTCCTGCTCAATTTAAATCATGACCATTGTGTAGAAAAAAAACCCTTTCCTGAGCTGGGCATAGATATTACCCTCGGGTAAACAGAGAAAGAACTCGATGAGTAACGTAATCATCGCTACAGGAACTGATTTCGAGTAGACATTTCTGAGAAAGCCTGGAAAGCTGTCTTCCAGTGTAAGGGCTATTAATATGTCACCCATACGACTATGTATAACTTTAGATGAAACTTTAGAACTGGCTTTTAGACACACACCAGAGGCCGAAGAGGACATGAATGAGATAACGTAACGATGAAATGTACTGACTGAAAGCAGAAAATCTCAGGTTCAAGTTAAGGTCGGTGGAATTTGTCATTTGGCATTGTCCTTTAGGGCAGATGCCATCTGTTTCAATTCTCAATTCTAACCTTTACAAAGAGAAGATTATCAAAACCACGGACACAATACCCTCTGTGAGGTGCAACTGACAGTCTAGAGTGCAACGAGAAGCAAAGATGGATGCACAAGCATGTCAGAGAGGACTATTTAAAGCGCAGTGGAGCAAACTGGTGTCCTGCAAGGCCTTGTCCCTGCACAGATTATCGCCTTCCCTCTTCTAACACACTAACCTTAAGTGACACAAATCAGGTACGCTCTGACTCTACAATCCTGCTATAAAATACTACAGCTTATCTACACTACTACATGCAAAGTGTTTTTTTAGATTTAGCCACAATTTATCTATTTGCTTAATTAATCTTTTCTAACATCTCCTAAGATACAGATGACACTCTGGTAAACTAATGTAGCTATTTTGGTTTGCAAAGGATACTTATTTTCTTTGTTTGCATGTTGTTGAGATTTAAATGCCAAATATGAGCTTTGCATGTAGTTCTGTCTGGTGGAGTCTGAAGAGATTTTAGTTGCCATGACATTTGAGGTTGAATTTGCCTGCTTTGTTCTTTAGGTATGTAATCTTTCAGTAACGAAACATCATCCCTATTTCAGAAAAAAAAAGTCTCAGAGCCGTTAAACTGCAGGCAAACAAGACTAAGAGCCAAGTGCAGATCTGAAACAGCAGATCATGCCATTAGGAACAGGCATTAAACTTGGATTTTTGGGTGCTAGATACATTTCCCATTTCTGTATGCTGTAATAGAGCCTTGTGGAGCAGCTGTTGCAATTACATCACTGTTTCCATTCAGTATCCAAAGCTAAACTATAAAGAGTAATCTAAACATTTACATAAGGGGTAGTGTAGCTGTTATAAGACAGGGTAGCTTGCAAGTTGTTTCTGGAGAAATATGGTCACACTGTTTTCTTTTGTGTTTATCATTAAAGTATTAAGACACATCTCATATGGCTCATAAGGCGCCTTGGAAGTAAAATGTATTGATTGATGAAATGTAATGAATCAGTTATTTATAGCAACACTATAATAATGGTGTTTTTTTTTTTTCCACGTTCATGAAGCTGTGATCTTAGGTAGTCTGTATAGTGTCTGTAAAATGACTGACAGGAGGTGCATCCAAACACAAACCGGAGTTCAGCTTTCTAAAGGGTTTTCTCAGGGACTTCATAAACTTTTGCTAAAGCCACAGCTTAACCCATTGTTTTTTTTAAATCATGTTCTACATATCTTCCAAGTTATTTATACAAGTAAGGAATTAAAAAAAAAGACTATTGCACCTTTAAGGAAGCGCATAAAAGAAGCAAACAGGAGCCAAAAGCAAAACAACCACTTACCTGCTTGTGAATAATTATTCTGCTGGACTTATTTGTAATGTCCGTACTGCGAGTGAAGCTCGTGCATCACCACCGCTCCGCGCGCGCTCTCCTGACTCGGCCCCGGACGCGTTTAGCGCTCAGGTTTCTCCGGCCCCTTTTATACGAGGCAGAGTGTTTTGCCGTGACGTCGCAGGTGCGTCCTGCCCTCACCGTTCCATTCACCAATACGCGCGCGCAGGGGCGGAGGAGCTCCCCGAACTTTTTCCGGCCGCCGACCAATCAGAGCTCTGGCAGCGTGACGCACGCTCGGGATTCCATTGACGCAAAACGAGCCGGAGCGTCTGTTGTGCTAAATATAGCGGCACACGAAGGCAACGGAGCGCTTAAATCGGTTAAGTCGCTGAAATCGGTTAAAAATAGTGGCAGGGGAAGACACAAATAACCGAACACACAGAGAAAGATGAGACGGCGTGGCGTAAAATCCCTTAATGTGCCATGTAAAAGCTGCTGCTCTCTCTGGCGGATGTTTACAAGCGAATAAAAGACAACGACACGTCAAATGTGTTTAAGGAAAGCATCTGATCTTCAGCCTGCGTTTCAGCTACTATATCTATCTATCTATGTATCTATGTATCTATGTATCTATGTATCTATCTATCTATCTATCTATCTATCTATCTATCTAGCTTAATCTAATGCTTTCTTTCTTTCTGCTCTTGTTCTCTAGCTCTGATTTATATATATAAAGCGAACGAAAGAGAGAGAGAGACATAGATAGATAGATAGATAGATAGATAGATAGATAGATAGATAGATAGATAGATAGATAGAGTAGCTGAAATGCAGGCTGAAGATCAGCAGATGCTATGATATATAAATGATATATATATGATATATATATATATATATATATATATATATATATATATATATATATGATATATATATATATATATAATCTAGTGCTTTCTTTCTGTTTGCTCTTGTTTTCTAGTTCTGATTGGCAAATAAAAAGAGACATCAAGTAATATGTTTAAGGAAGGATCTGTTGCTCTTTATACTTTATACATTAGAGCTACACAAGAGTGAGAGAAAGAGAGAGAGAGAGAGAGAGAGAGAGAGAGAGAGAATAATAATCTTATGGTTCCTTTATTTCTTGGCCAATAAAGAAGACACCAAGTAATATGTTTAAGAAAGGATGTGCGGTTCATTATACTTCATTATAGCTATAGTAGAGAGAGAGAGAGAGAGAGGGCGTAATCTTATGCTTTTTTTCTTTCTTTCTTTCTTTCTTTCTTTCTTTCTGTCTGTCTGTCTGTCTGTCTTTCATTCTTTCTGAATGGCAAATAAAATGGCACCAAGTAATATGTTTAGTGTATGTTTAAGGAAGGATCTGTTGAATTTTATTCTTCATTATACCTACACTAGTGTGTGTGTGTGTGTGTGTGTGTGTGTGTGTGTTTCATTCCATATCATCGAGGACAGATCAGTTCATTTCTAACAAAATCTAAATTTGCTATAAAAGGTATGATGTTTCCAGCTAAGCCATAATTTTCCAACCTTTACCTGCAGAATGGAAACGTAACATTGTATTCATATGCAAATGAAAGTAAAATTCAAACTAAATCACTGTTTATTTAGAAACACTATCTAAGTGTTCCAAGTCCTAATTATATGACTGATTCTTCTTACATTTGCCTGTTACAGGCTCTCAGGAAAAAAAAGGGTACTATACTGTACTTGTCCTTGTTGCTGGAGTGGTACCCTTTAATACATATCTGTAACCTGGAATTGTGGATACAGTGCACCTTTCCAAAAGGTTTAAAGTAAATAATTGGACATAATTAACTTTAAGGAAAAGCTACATACTAAAGGTACAGAATGTGTGCATTTGTGGGCAAGGCCAAGGAAGTTTTTTTTTTTGAGAGTGTATGATGTATTTCAACTTATTTCATTTTAACATGCTAGGACTCTTGAAGCCACCTTGTAAAAAAAAAAAAAAACAACAACAATCATTGCATTAAGATTAAAGGCTATTTGCACTGCACACACTGAGCCACACCAAGTAGTAACAAGCTTATCATATTAAATAAAAGGTTTATTAACACTTTTGAGTATTGCAAATAGAAACACACAGGAGTTATTGTCACTCTCGTAAGTGTGTTTCCTCCACACTGACATGCCATGTGACTGAGACAGCCTGTTACATGTTGAAAGCATGGCCTATTAACAGAGCCACAGACGAATCCTCCAGCTTTTAATAGTCTCCTATCACCTCCTTTGGATTTCACTTTCCACACACACTCACAGACACACACATGCACACACACACACACATATTCCCATGACAGCCTTCTCTCTTTCTCAGTCACAGGATCCAGCGTCTCACCATAGCCACTGCATGTAATGTCATTTAGTGCTGTGCAGGAGAGAAATGTCTGTGCAAAAAGCCAGTTAATGATGTGTTGATGGAGGATTTGACTTAAGTGTATGGACACAAAATCAAGCGTATCTTATTTATGTCTGCTACTCCAGACCCTGACGAAGATAAACTTTAAGATTACTCCTGTGGAATGATTTACATGGAACTATTTTTAGCCTTAGGACTGAAAGTTAGCAGGTTTTTTTTGTTTTTTTTTTGTTTAAAGAAACTGTTTTCATTTCCAAGTGTAAGTCTTATTTACTAAAAGAAAAATGTATGCATGTGGACTTCTTCGAAAAAGATCTTCATGGTCCTTGCATATTGGACTGTGAGTATATAGAAGTATAAATAAATAATATAATAAATATATAGTATTTATTTATTTATTTATTTATTTATTTATTTATGCTCTCTCTACTCATTTATGTCTGCCCTTATTCTTTCTTTCTTTTGATTTATTTATGCTCATATTCTCCCTATCTATTTATTTATGCTCTTATTTTCTTTCTTTCATTCTTTCTTTCTTTCTTTTATGTATGTATATATGTATTTATTTATACTCTCTCTGTCTACTCAATTATGCCTGCCCTTTCTTTCTTTCTTTCTTTCTATTTATGCTCATATTCTCTCTCTTTCTTTGTATTTATTTCTACTCTTATTCTCTTCTTTCTTTCTTTCTTTCTTTCTTTCTTTCTTTCTTTCTTTCTTTCTTTCTTTGTATTTATTTCTACACTTATTCTCTTCCTCTTCTTTCTTTCTTTCTTGCTTTCTTTTTAACTTTATTGATTTATTTCTGCTCTTATTCTCTCTATATATATTTATGTTCTCTTTCTTTCTTTTTAACTTTATTGATTTATTTCTGCTATTATTCTCTGTCTCTTCTTTCTTTCTTTCTATTTATCTTTCTTTCTTTTTATTTAACTTGAATTATTGATTTATTTCTGCTCTTATTCTCTCTCTCTCGCTCTATAAATATATATATATATATATATATGTTCTCTTTCTTTCTTTCTTTCTTTCTTTCTTTTACCTGCTCTCTAATCGTAAATCGCCTGGAGTCAAAGCCCCGCCCACTTCCGCTTGCTGCCGCGTGGTGTTTATCGCGAGCGCCCCACCTGCACTCTAGTTCACTTCCGGTTAGAACGGAGAAAAGGAAGCCGAGCAGGTCCGATGACGCGTCTAACTGACGTAGGAGGAATCCTCGAAATGGGGAAGCCCAGTGGAGCGCAGACACCGGGCTGCTGTCCTCCTCACCCGCCGGTAAATGACGCGTCGGTTTTCCTCCAGCAGCACACGTTATTACAGACACCACAAAGTACTTCTTCAGATCTTCTAAACTAGTGTAACAGAAGTGCATGGCTGCTTCCTGGGCCACAAAACGTGGATGGTAAAATGGCGGCCTCAGTCTGGCCTGAACTTTGGATCTGTTAGGAATTTTGCAGTTTTAATTAAGCGTTGTGTTTAAAGGCTCTTTGGAAGTAGTTGTTTCCATTATTGACTTATAGCTATATATAATGTCTATTAGCTTAACAAGATATAGGATGGAGGTCTTCCTCTCCACATTTAAAAGAAACATGGCAATCAATCATTAAATCAGTACCTAAGTAAGTAAGAAAGTAGATAAATAAACGTACACATTTGTGTAATGTATTCCCTCAGACAAGTCATGTTTGGTGTCTGAAGTTGCACTGGATCAATAAATCTAATGTTGTTATAGAAAGTTTATAGCTACCAGTTTAGCATCATGTAAAGTACAAGTCTAATCATCACACACTTCCCTCTAAAGACATCATTTGGTTTAATAATAATAATATTTGTGCATGAAAGAAAAATCACTTTAGAGCTATATTATCATCCGACTGATTTCTGATGTACAGTTCAACGGCACACTTCCAACCTACCTGATCGTGTTACCAAATACCATGTGCTGATGGAGGAAGGAAGTGATCTGACTTTAAGATGGCTGCTAAAGTTTTTATCTGTGTCATCTTCTTGTATATATTTATTCATAACTGTGTGTCATACAGTGTCAGAAACTACACACTGTTTGAGATACTCTACAACTCGACATCTTTTCATTTTCATTTATGAGTGCTAAACTGGTAGCTATAAACGTCTCTTACTTTATAGCTACATTAACCTTTCATCTCCAGGGCAAAACTAAAGAAGCTAACTGCCTTGTTTGTCATGGCAGATTGACCACATTTGGGGCAAAGGAAAAAACTGTGTAGATTTCAAACCGTCCCTTTAAGGAGGCATGACAAAAAGGAATGAGACGTTTCAGTTCACAACAAAGTTGTGACAACTTTTATAGATGTCTATTATGTCGTATATGTACTTTATATATAAAGGCATATAGGGTTATGAAAGAGAGTGAACATAGATTTGAAGGGTTTAGTGTCATATATTATGTTTTAAACAACCTGACCTTGTCCATGACTTTGTAAAAAGCATTCCGTTAACGCACGGTACCGGTTATACTTAGAGTAAAAGTGTGTGGGATCATATTACTGCTTTTCTGCAACGGCATGAGCAGGATAGGATGTTCACAGTGCACTGCTCACAGAGACACGCACAAACACACTCCCACATTGTGGTTGAGCCAAAGTATCAAACAGCTGTCTTTGAAACATAATGATTTACTGCTAGTGTAGTCTGCAGCCGACGGCGCAACGGTCTTCTTCATCTTAACAAATTTCTGTCCAGCTTCATCAGCCTACAGCATGTCTTCCGGACAGCCATGACCTTTTGCACCAAACACACAAAGTGAAATAGCTGCTGAGAATGTGGTCTGCTGTCTGAGTAGATTTGTTGCACACACTCTGTGTAGAAATATGGCTGTGGGATAGCTCTATTTCAACACACTACTGACATCTTGGTGTCAAATGACTATTTATGGTGATATAAATAATATGATCAAAAATAATAATTATGTAAATAATTCTTTGCCATTAAAAATGACAAAGGTATGTGTGTTATATCGGTATTTTAATGAGAAAAACCACTTCCTGCTTCTAAAAGCTGTGTAATGTTGTGATATACTTATCATACAACTTTTTTTTCAGTGTTTAGCACATATTTCTGACATATTGCTGTAAAAAGTTCCATTCAAACATGCGTCTAGCAGCCTATGTACGTAGCATGCACTAGCTAGCTGGTTAAAGTATGCTAACTATAGTATTAGCTGTGGTGATTTTTGAGCTAATAGTTGAACTGAAAGTAGTTTTAAATCCAGTTGACCTGGCTCTAATATTTTTCTTCCCCCTCAAATGTCTTATTTATAAAGATGTGAGGCAAATTCTGTATTATTTTGACAGTTTAAGAAACATTATTACTTCAGCTAGTTAAGCTACACAATGCTCTTATGAACCAGTAACCTAGATAAGGTTAGCTATGCAGTTAACTTGTTGCTAGCTAACTAGTTAGCATTATACAATTCCACAAAAGTTTTTTTTTCTTTTTTTTATGTTAGCTATCAAAGAATGAAAAACAAAACAGGGAGATATTAGGCAGAGAGTGACAGAAACGAAATGAGAATACAGCTAGCATTGGACAGAGCCACTGAGGTGACATGGTGGTTATTTTTCAACAAGGTGTAGCCATGAATTAATAAATTGAAGCCACAAGATGATGTATTAAATCCATGAGGTTTAATAACATTTCTCGAGATCTATTTTGTGGCTAAGAAATACTTATCTTATGGCAAGTTGCATTTAAAAATGAGTGAGAGAGCGAAATCAAGACACAGAAACCTAAACATGGAGTTGAATGATATTACATGTATGTGAGATGTGATAATATTACATTAGCCTGTGTCACCTTAAGCACATTTTCAAAGTAAGTAGTAATAGTATAGTAAATTTTAATAAGTGTAGTAGTACATTTTTTGCCAGTTTCCAGCAAATAATTAACTGGAGGCCAGATATTAAGGATGTCGTTCCACAACATATTAACTCATGGGCTCTAATTACACAATTCGTGGCCACAACTTTGTCTGTTGACTTGGACTATTAAATTGTGGCCTTGTTATATTATTTTGTGGCTGTTTTATTTAAAAATACTCAAAAATAGCCACCATGTCACCTCTGTGGCTCCATAGTATTGATTGTTGTTGGGTTTGTAAAAGCCTGTAAAAAAGAAAGGAATTTTGTGTAATCGTATAATGCAATTAAAGTATTACATACAGTTTCAGTTCATTGTTCCATAGTTTATCTGATTTGATACTAATATAATGTTTAGAGGTTTAATGCAGTTGTGTGCATGCAGTTTTGCTGTTAATTCAGGCAGGATGCTGGAACAAAATGTTAGAGAGTGAAGGACATGAGATTGAAAACTGACTCATAATTTGCTGTTCTATATCACACGAGCTCACATTTTACTTCTTCATGATATTGTGATTTAGGCTGGTTGTGCGGGGCTAGAAAATTAAGAAAACTCTTGTACTCTCGACTGGAGGTGTAAAAGATGGGCCTCAGATAAGACATTGATCTTTGCCTATGTGGTTTTCTTATAGGGTGGAACAGAGTGAAAGCAGCAGCCACTATACTGCTCAGAGTGATTCATCATGGTACCAGGCGAGAAATTAAAATACCATATTGGGGAAGTACACACTCAAAGATGTGTCTCATTATACCCTTTTGGGGAACAATTTACTTCACATAATTTCATGTTGTGTGTAATCACTGCTTTATAAGTTTGTTGTAATGGAAATATCAGTTTCATGATTCCATCCTGTAATGTAAAAAAACAGCCTGTTTTCACATCCAGTTCAACTTTTTGGAGAAGCTTTGAGAAATGACAAACACTTTTTTTTTTTTTTTTATCAGCTGATCAGTTATGATGGGGGAAAAAAGATTTGTTTCCTCAAACACCACAGCTGAAAATTGACGCAGCAGAGAACGCCAAATATGATTGAAAATTGAGGAAACAAATCTGACAGGACTTCATGTAGTTAGTTAGCTGGTAGGCTGAGATAAGATAAAGCCAGAGTGAATGCTCCATTGATGTGGTAAGAGTACGCATGTTCAATCATCAGACAAAATCTACTGAAAGAATAATGCTTTTCATAACTCTACTGCTGCCTCATAGAGTTTTCCACTGTCTCAGAGATGACGCTACTGGTTACATCATCACAGAACACGTCATGGATCAGCTGACCACAGAGAGTAGAAAGGAATATGATCATTCAGTCATCAAAACCTGCACAAAGCCAAATCAGCCTCCATCTAAATGTATAGAGGTTCAGACTATGCATTGTCCTTCTAAGAAATTGGCTAAAACCATCCCCAGGTTGCACTGTGTCTAAAAGACAGTGATTCTGAGAGGTAGAACACTTTAATAATAACCTTCACTGAATCAGGTTATGTTTGCAGCATTTGCCAAACGCTGTCTCCATTAAAAAACACGTTCTCAAGCTGGTATGAATAGGTCAGGCTCTAAGAATACTATCAGCCAAATCCCAGTTAGAGAAAAGTTTAGGCCTCAGCATACTTCATGCAGAGATACCGTTTGAGGCTTCCACAAAAAATACGACATAATCTCAGAGCAATCAGATGTCATGTGGAGGCTTCGCTAGCTGTGTCATGGTCATGGCAGCTGGGCAAACTCCATGCCCAGGCCTGTGATTGGTCGTGGCAAATGAGTTGTGCCCAAGCTGATTCATTCCAAGATGGATGATTTTGAGGATTGGCTGTGAGAACAGGTATGTAGATAACTCTTCATCAAGGTATTACACACAAATTATTTTGATTTTAAGTCTAAAATCCCTAAATAAGCAGCTCTACCTCTTCCACTCCTGCATCGCCATAGTTTATGCTGTCATCACTTTGCAACAGGCGATCTTCTACCCCTATGAAGCACATACTAGAAACTGCAGAGAATATGCGCGCTCGTAAACTCGCGAAAGTGGTTTTGTCTTTCGCTAACCCTCTTAGATGTGTCCGCCTTAAGTACACCAAGTCATTTAGTACAACGAGAAACAAAAACAGTACACGTCAAGGGTTTTGCAAGTAAGTTTTTGTTATTAGTGCTCATTTAAGTGCTTGGGAAAATGTAGGTGCTCAGGACAGAACGTACTGATGCAGGTCTTTGTATCTTAGCAGATGGTAGGTCCAGTCGGGCTGACATAGAAGCTCGAAGGGAACATGGTGCAGAGTACTTTAAGGTAGGTGGGTCCTGGTCCATTTTTGGCTTTGTAGGCAAACATGAGTGTTTTTTATCTGATACATGCAGCTTCAGGGAGCAGGTGGAGGGAATCCAGCAATGGAATGATGTGAGAGAACTTAATCAGTTGCAGGGGTCAGATGGCATGCAGGAGTAGACATGCATGATTCAATATATATTAAAAGAGGGTTTAACGTACTTAAATAAACCATATATGCAATCTCCCTTCCACTTTATATATTTCCCTAATCCCCCAGGGCAACTAAGGATGGGTAAAAGAATGCAAAAACCACAACACACTGTGGATTGTCAGTAGATGAATAAAATATTAGTTCTTCACACTCAGAAACAAATCTGCTGGTAGCACCAGATCCTCGACTTATAAAATCAGTGGTTGTCACGTAGAGCAACATTTCAGTGTTAATTTCAGTTCTTTCCAAATTACATCAGATGAACAGGGGCACAACCATGGAATTTTCTGTAATTTCCAAAGTAATAGGATCCTTCTGCAGAAAGACAAATGCAATAACCTGTCTGGGTGTTAGCTGTATGGCATCAGCATTAATGCCAAAAATAGTGATATGCACACATGGCTGCAAGTCTATTCCTAAAATCTCAGGTAGTGCTTTGGAGAAACTTTGCCAGAATCTTGCAGTCTCTTGCACGGTTGCTGCTGTACGTTGTGTCATGTTCAAGATGCAAAAGAAATGAGCACGATTTTAAAAGCTTGTTTAAAAGCTACATAGTTCTGAGGATTAAGAGCCAGTCGAAATGCCACAAGCCTGACAACAGCACTTAATAGGAGAAACTGTTGTACCTAAACGCTGTAATGTTTTATTAGGTGCTTGAAATAGCAGACTGTTTACAACAGGATGGTCTAGTGACAGTGCAGGAAGTAAAGGGCACACTGCTCATTCTATGGTGGATGAATAACCAAAGATGATCACCAAGTCACTGCAGTTCACCTACCTATGTTTGCTCTTAATTTTTTATGGTCTACCAGTAGACATCATTGCTTATGCTGTGAAGTCAAGGCTTTGGTTAGGTTGCTTGTTATCATTTCAGTCTCATCTTCTGAAGCAGTAAAGAGCTCTTGCTTCACCGGAGTCTTTCCAGACCATGCCTTCAGCTGAGTAGTATGTGGTGTGAGTGTGGAACTATAAAAGGGGAAAAACTCTTAAGAGTTCTGGTCACATTCTAGTTTGAGTTTCACAGACTTGGGTGGAAGTCATTTAATAATAGAGAGATACTTGAGCAAATTTGGAGACGGTGGGTGCAAAAACGAGGAGTGAAAAGCGGAGACCTGACTATTAAGTTAACAAGTTAACTTGAAGGAAAATGGAGGCTTCAGGCTTGTTTTTTTTTTTTTTAATAAATCAAACTTCAGTTGCTTCATGACTCTATTTAGTGATCTCAGAAGATTAAACACTTGGTTACTTGGTCAAACATGTCTTACAGAAAAAGCTGGACAACTGAGATTTAAAAAAAAACAAAAAAAACAGTGTGCCAAGAAATTATTTATAATTCTGAAATATTTGAGTTGGCCTGGGAAAATCCATCAGATGTCACTGTGACTGAAATTTGGGAAATATCCAAAAAGATGAAAAATCGAGCATCTAAAATATACTTTGACACATCAATTTTATTTCACCAAAACAATATAGAAGTTTCAGTTTCTTATTCTTATCGCCAAAATGATGTAGAATTTTTTTTCAGTTGCTTTTTATTCTTGCTTAGGATAGCTTTCTGCAAACATCATGTTCTGCAAAGAAGCCAGTTTAATAAGCTCGGTGATAAATACAGTCGTTCTGTCTAAAATCTTGCTAGCTAAGTGTGATTTTTCTCACACAGTGAATTCCACACTTTGACCAGGTTGCTGGCTAGCTACGTATATGGGAGCGAAATGTAGCCTAAACGTAAGCCTAATCAGATACTGGCTGTCTGTGGTGCTGCTGCACAACAGTTAGAATGAAATCTTTAAAAGCATGGGTGGAGGCTATGGGGTGTGTTGGAGGGATCGGTGTCTAGATGGTCTTTGACCTCCTCTAATGTTCCATTTGGTTTGTCTCATTAACATTAGAAGGGTTTCAGAGATCATACCAGAGAGATTCAGAGATCTAACTCACCTTATCCCATTTCACTTGCTGCTGCAATGGAAAAAAAGCAATAAGCAAATAAATAACTTGACATAGTTAAATATAGGCTAAACAAATTATATTGGAGTTCAAGGAAGGCATAAAAGTGAGGAATGTGTGTTTTGGGTGGGACGGGCTCAGCCATCAATCCGCTATTCATGTGGGCAGTAAAATTTAAAACTGAAAATATGTCGCCATTTGTTTGGATGGCATCCACATGTTTTGTGGGACTGAGTACAGAAAAAAATGAAGCTGTGGAAGGTCAGTTCTAAAACATGCTTCAGACCAAAAAGTAGGAGATGTGATGGAATGGGACATTTTCTGACACCAGAAGCTGATATCGTGCCAGAGACCTCTGGGTTTAAGTGTCAGGTTCATGCTTCCTAACCTCTCATCACTTTGCCCTTGTGCGTTTAACCTCCAGGCTGCTCTGGGTTGGCGAGACATATAACACTGTAATTAAATCAAGAGTGGTTTTTATATGGATATATTAAATTCAATTCTGTTTTTAAATAGAGTTTTTAACAATAGACATTGTCACCAAGCAGCTTTACAGAAATACAGATGTAGATTTATCCCTAATGAGCAAGCCACAAGTGAAGGTGTTAAGGAAAAACTCCCTGAGATGACCTGAGATAGAAAACTTGTGAGGAACCAGAGGCAAAAGGGAACCCATCCTCTTCTGGGTGACACCAGATACATCCATCATTACTCTTCCACAACTGTAAACCAACAGTAATAATGTGTTGAAAGGATGTTCAGTATGAGCAGATTGTGAGTAAGAAACCTGGGATGAGCACAGGACAGACTTTATGATTACAGCAGCAGAACTTACAGCATACAGCTCTACAGTATCCAGGTGAGATTAATGACTGAAGCATAGCAAACGTGCTCAATTTTATGTTTTTATATCATTCAAGTGTACATATTTAATGCTGCAGTGATCAAATTTGTTGTGCTGGATGCTAAGAACTGAAATATTGAGAATATCTCTCTCTCACTCACTCACTCACACGTTTTTCTTTGTCTTTGTTAGGGCCTTCCATTGACCTAACGATAAGTGATAACCCTAAACTCAGTAACAAAAAGAGGAAATATTGGGATATTTAACTAGTTGTTAGTTTGATGATTCTGAGGACAATTTACACTATCCTATTTTTTGTAAGGTCATTTTGGCCTTCACAAACGACTAACTATACACACACACACACACACACACACACACACACACACAGACCAACTGTTTGTGTTTGATTTATAGATGTAAAGTTAATTTATTAATGTGTATTTCTTCAGTCTCTTCTTTGATTTCTTTGATCAGTCACAACACTACATGTAAGTATACTCATGCTACAATTACTCTCATCTTTCATGCAAGTTTTAAATGTATACACATGCGCCCTCTGCTGATGAACTCTCAGAGGGACAGATACTGAAACTTGGATTACAGAACCTACACGTTTACATTTACACATTTACCACAGACATGTATTACAGAATCTACTATTTAACCATTCCAGCTAGTTCCTTCTGTCATTTAGAAATCTGCAATGAAAGCCAAATAAGTCTACTTCATGGTTACAATTTACTTTTCTATAATAAATAACTTTCATTAATCCACTGTATCCTCCATTTTGTAGATGTTATGACATTTTATCCAATCACTTTAATTTGATCATATGATACATGATCCAATCACATCGCATTGCTTATTTAAAGTTAATTGTTTCACAGTGCAGCATCCAACAGCCAATATGGCAGAATATCAGAGCTTGTGTCTGGTCCTTCTGGTACCTCGTCTCCCTCCCTGACAATGAAGTCTAGCTGCTAAGTGATAAACTATCAGAACTACATTAGTAAAGGCTAATGGTTTGGCACTTTAATGTTTGCACTTTAATGCTTATTAGTTATTAGTTAGTAATATATTAATGCTCTAGTTCTAACATGTTCTGGTATGTTATTGTTTCTGTAGTAACAGCTTATTCACAGTGACTTGTATGGTAAAGCTCCATATAAACAGATTAAAACGTGCATAATTATTAACGTTGAAGTTTACTTAACGTTTATGGAAGTCTCCAGTGTCAGAGCTTTGATACAGTCAGTAAGCTTTCCGCCACGGGAAAGTCTTCAGGATAGAGGAGTACACTATATGGCCAAAAGTATGTGGACACCAATGCACATTTCATTGCAAAATCATGGGCATTAGTATGGAGTTGCCCGTCTCCTTTGCTGCTTTTACCACCTCTAGTATCCTGGGAAGGCTTTCCTCTAGATTTTGGAGCGTGGCTGTGGGGATTTATGCTCCTTCAGATACAATAGCTTTAGTGAGCCTGGGGACCGAAGTCGAGTGACGAGGCCTGGGGTGCAGTCGGTGTTCCAGTTCATCCCAAAGGTGGTCAGTGGGGTTGAGGTCAGGGTTCTGTGCAGGACACTCGAGTTCTTCCATTCCAACCTTAACACACCAAGTCTTCATGGAGCTCGCTTTGTGCACAGGGGCATCGTCATGCTGGAACAGGTTTGGGATTTTTAGTTCCAGTGAAGGGAAACCGTAATGCTACAGCATACAAAGACACTCTAGACAATGGTGTCCTTCCAACTTTGTGGCAACAGTTTGGTGAAGAACTACATATGGTGCCATGACCAGGTGTCCACATAGTTTTGGCCATACACTGTGTGCGTTTTCAAGTTTCTTGGCAACATGACAAACTATGCTTTTGTCTTATTAACTTCAAGCGAGAGAAAAAAAGTGGTTGGTGAGTGAAGCGGCAATAATGTAGGTGATAACAGAAACTAAACTGTTGTAGATGTTCTTCAGCATTAAACATACTTATAAACAGATAAAATGTACAAGTAGTTTAATAATGGAAAAAAAAAATTCTTAGCACTGGCAAATAACAGTTGTATAAGAGCTGTTATTGGAAAATAACCAACTTCAGCATCTGGGCCACATCACACATCCTGTCTTTGATCATTTTCCTAAAACAGTATGCCCCAAATATTTTATTTCTTACTTATTTATCAAAATGCCAGCTAAGTTGGGTATATAGTTTAATGATATTGTGTTCTTTGAAGGTAACTACACTTATATGCTAAATACAGTAAAGTCACGGTGTTACTGTGCCAAAATAATGCAGTTGGTCCAAAAGTGTGTGTGTGTGACTTGTGAATGATTGTTTTCTGCTTATTTATGAAAGTGTTGGGTCATGTCAAATAGGCATAGACTGTACACAGTATTAAAGAAATACCCACCTTGTCACTTGAGCACCTCCTTACCCTAGCAAGAGCTTCATTCACAAGAGGGCGCTCTATGACTATGAGATATACCGCCAATCCCCTTGTCTGCCTATAACTGAAGGACTTGGTTGGCTCTTGGACTATCCATGTTCTTATACCGGCCTTCTTTCACTGCCTGTTACTGTTTTTCCATATTGTTTAGTGCTTGTCAAAGTGGGATTCAGAGACCCCTGTGGGATCAATGAAGCATAGCCAGCCAAGAATTAAATAAATCTGTACTGAGGGGGATTGTTAAATTTATTTGACAGTTAAAGTGTGCCTCCCTGGCTACAAAAAATTTGGAGAACCCTTGGTCTGTGGTGTAATTCATATATGAAAACACCAATATTTTTTTATAGGGAATTTTGAGGTGTCCTGTACTTTTTCATCTTTTTATTTAGGGTATGATTAATGAAATTTGTTTAATTAAATGATAAATGGGGTTTGTTAAGCAAGTCCAAGGAGTAGAGTAAAGAAGGAGTAAACTGATCATTTCTACAGAGGGCTTGGATTCTGTGGCTTACACAGAGAAGCTTCACATTATTGCTTTGGGTTTTTGCATAAAGCTTTTCTCAAGTGCCTACACTCACATTCTCTGGCTTAATAAACTACCCACTTACACTGTCTCTCTCTCGCTCTCTCTCTCTCTCTCTCTCTCTCTCGTAGGGTGGGGGGGGGGGGGGGGGGGGGGGGGGGGGGGGG
>CM075018.1:4288795-4316156 GCA_037576675.1 Pangasius sanitwongsei | reverse complement strand
ATAAACTCCAAAACGGGGTTACCCTAAAATATCGTTAAACCATTGGTAAATTTAAATTAATTAAACTGGAAATAACAACCCCCCACCCCCCCCCCCCCCCCCCCCCCCAACACACACACACACACACACACACACACAGTTTCATACAGTAGTCCACTTCTGAAGTTTCCCTTTGGCAGAGAGTTGCTCCAGCATAAAGATTTCCATCACATAAAAGCATATAACATGCACTTCATTACGTTAAGCCTTATGTAAGTGTTTAAGCCTTTTCCAGAAGTTTGGCAGGCTTTTTATTACAGTTACTTATGAGCTCTCTGCAGCTCAACATATGACTTAATCCACGAGTTCTCCAAAGGAAATATTATGTACTGAGTCGTCCATGTGTCACGTGACAGCATGTTTTTTTGGGCGTATTTTGAAGTGCAGGATGGAGAGCTGTGTGCCTATGTACATTCCCCGAACTGTACAGGAAAGCAGGCAGGAAGTTCCAGGCCCACTCAGGAAAAGGCCAAGAGGAGCAGGGCTCAGTCCAACAAGGCTCAGATACCGGCCAACGCTGCATGTGCTGTCTGATGGTTCTCCAAGCCCGGGACCTACGCCATCTCACACTGGCACCCGTTGGACTGAACGAACCTTTTCCCCCTCCTTCAGGCTCTTTCATTGACAGACGTAAACATTCTCGTAAAGAACACAGCAGAGTTATTGTGTCAGACTTTCCTCAGATTATTTCAACTCATTACTGCTGATTTTAGATGGGTTTAAAATGTGAACAGTAACTATTGCATTGTTGCATATTTCACTGTTGCGTATTTATTTGACAGTCGGAGAAAGTAAAGCTGCAAGCTTCAGGATTTCACACACCAGCATGATACAAATATTAAGTTCAGACATGTTCAGGGCTCAAAATGCATTAAAAAAAAAAACATTCGAAAGTGTCATAAATTTTTTGCATGGTATTAAATATATACTAGTTTTGTGCACTTAGGCTGAAGTATTTGGAAAATTAAACAAGCAGTTTGCATTTGTGAGCCCTCTTTTGGCTTTGAAGAGAATTACAACTGTGATGAAAATACTAACAAGTCTTCCCGGCCCTCTGTTGAAACTACATATGCATACTGACTTGTCGTTTAGTGGGAAAGGGACATGAACTAGCATTTCTGCTTCAGCTGGGGGTGGAGTTCGTTTCCGGGCTAGGAAAATGTCAGCAGAGGCCTGAAATGAAGAAACCATGGTATTGAAGAAATGAAGGTAAATGAAGAAACCATGTATGGTATTTTTAAAAGAATGGATAATATAAACAGTTAAATATTACCAACTCCACCTTTAAAATAGACATAAATAGTTATAGCAAGTCCTATTTTAGGACTTGTTACCTAATTAGGAGTTACTCAGAATCACTGATCTGCTAAACACAAATCAAACCTTTATTTCTGAACGCATCTGATATGATTCATAATAATAATAATAATAATACTTGTGCATCATTTCTTTTAGATACATTTTCTTATGTTGCTATGAGAAACATGAGAAATGTCAAGTGCAACATGAACAAGCCAAAAAATAAATGGATTCTGAAAACCTCCCGATTTGTTCTTAGTGTACACTTTTAAAATGGTTCAATCTAGAACCCTTAATGATTCTTTGGTTTATTTTCAGGGAAACCCTTTAGGGTTCTATATAGAACCCTCCAGAAGAGTTGTAGTTTTTCTTTGACAGAGGGTTACCGGTAGCTGAGAACTACCAAAAGACCCTTATGGTAGTTTATCTTATGAGCGTCGGTTGGCACAGTGGTGCAGCGTGTAGCATTGCCGTCTCACAGCTCCCCAGTTCGACCCTTAGATCAGGTTTCTGTCTGTAGAGTTTCACATGTTCTCCCCATGTGTACATGGGTGTTCTCTGTTTTCTCCTGTCTCTTCCCACCTCCCCAAAACATACCGATAGGTGACTTGGATATACATGCTGCCCAGTGATGGACTGGTGACCCAGCCACCTCACGCTCAGTGTTCCTGGGATAGGATTCTCCAGATTCGCTGCTACCTTCATCAATCTTATAAGGGCTGTGTTCTCTCCATTCTCTTCATAGACATTTTTACAAAAAAAAAAAAAAAGTCACTGTTGGAGCAGCTGGAGGCTGTTAGAGCACTTTTTTCCCAACCACATTCCTCACTATGCGTTCTATATAGTTAAAATAGTTGATTGGTCAATTACATTTTCAGGAATAATAATGCTGGACTACTTATGACATCACTCACCCAATCTGAATCTGAACAGATTTTCAGATACTACCGGTAATAATGATTGTTCCTGGCTCTTTTTGCATTTCAAGTACGTCAGAGATGTAAAATAGCCACTCAAGTGTAGTGTGTGTGTGTGTGTGTGTGCGTGTGCGTGTGTGCGTCTGTGTGTCCTTTATGTGTCAGTAAGCTCTTCAGCCTCCCTGATCATGGGACTCTGAAGTTAATGGAAAAAACTGGCAGGTTGCAGTCTGTTAACTGCACGACTTCCTCTGTCTTCCCCACAGCAAACACCCCACCCCCCACCCCCCCACCCCTCTCAAGCTCAGATGCTCGGCCTGATGCATCAGACCACTCTCACTCTGTTCTCTCATTATCGTCATCGAGATCTCACCTCATCACATTATAGCATTCAGACACATGAATAACTGTTTCTCTAAATATCCATAACATCATCACGTGGGTGTGCTGCCTTTCACACATATAAAAGCGAGATATTTTTAGGTTCATATCTCATCCTGTGGAATATTTTTTTATATATTTTCATCACAATGACTACTTGTTGAAGCATGAAGGATTTCGACAGAAGAAAAATTGGCCTAATTCTAATCTACGAATGAATCCACTGTTTGTTTCACTCTGCAAAATGTTTAGACAGTAATAGTACAGTCATGCGAGTGTAAAGTAATGGCTGGCAGTTGGAGCCCATGTGGATGACCTAAAGTGACAGGAATTTTCACAGCTGGACTTTCGTGGTATTCGAGACACAGGAAAGGCGCTGGAATGCTGTACAGTGTTTTGGAGCTCTCTATGCTGTGACTCTTTCTTCCCTTGGAGCAGCGAGATAGATAGGTCTGCTGGAAAACCCTGATGAGTCAACATCCTGACCTCCGTTGAAAAAAACACAGCACAGTTCAGCAACGCAGAGCCGAGTCGAAGAGCTAAGCTGTTCAAACATACACACAGAAACCTGGCATGACAGTGCTGTTCCACTTTCTCTGGTGTTTCTGGAAAACACCGAAAAGCACTACCACCACCAGTAATAAATTCACCAGTAATAAATTAAATAGATTTATACTGTATACAGCCTGAAACTGGATGTATATGAGAGTGATTTTGAGTGGTAAAGATTTAGATATGGCTACCTAAATCAGGTTTATATTCATGCACTTGTTCTTATACTTGACAGGTGCGTAGTAACAACAAATTGGTTGTTATTTATCAAAGAAAAACGTAATTGTTCGCATGATGAAATTTTCTGTAAGAAGTCATTTATTCAGCGTTAAGATAAGATAGGACTTTAGTCAAACACTTCAACTGTATGTGTATATGTCAAATGATGAACCAATGGGAAAAGACCCACTCATGCCAGAGCAACTCCTTGTATATAGTATGTATTTGCTCTTTCATTCATTTCAGTAAGAGCTTCATCCTGGTCAGGGTCACGGTGGATCCGGAGCCTTTTCCAGGAACACTGGGCATGAGGTGGGAATACTCCCTGTGTGGGACATACTGTAAGTGTATATTGCGAAAATGTAACAACTTAGACGTATATTAGGAATGTATTGTGCTACATGTGCAGTAGCAATTTGGAAGGTCATGAGTTCAAATAGCAAGAGCAACCGTTGGCACACCTTTTACCCCTTTATCCCATTTAAGATGTACACTTGAATAGGATTCTGCCATAGTTGCCTCTGATGATTGTGCCATTATTCCTGGAAGTATTTAATCGTTACGTTCCTATAAAGTAGATGCTATATTAATAATCAGGATAAATGTTGCCACATGCTATTATCTATTAGAGGAGTAGTTATTTTATGAGCTCTCTTTTGCCTGTGATGTGCCTGACTGGCCAGACCCTGTCTCTTGAAGCAAAATATAACTCTTGAGTTGTCTTTTATGGAAAAGGGGCAAAGCTGAACAGCTCTGTGCTAGCCGGGGGGCAATGCTAATTTCTGGGTCAGAAAAATTTACACACTTTGAAATTGTATTTAATTCACATGTCTAGAAACACTTTTAAATATTACAAACTGCATCTGTCAGTGTCGTTTCTATAAATAGTGCAAAAGAAATGGTTTCTCTTTTCAGGCTTCCTGTACAAGAGAGAGAGCCAGTCTGTTCGACGTTGGCCTCTTCCTGTCCTTCTGAAAGGCCATAAAACATAATAAGGAACTCTAATCCATCCTCTAGGTAACCCATGAACAAAACTCAATGACACACATGCAAACACATTTTCCACAGCAGACCCTATATTTATTATTTACCCTCACAGCGATGCTCACATAGACTTTGTATCTTGGTAACAGATTTCAAGCGGTTTATTGATAATAATCATAATCATTTATACAGACGCAAGCAAACACAAACGTTAGTCACAGGATGGGAAGCGTAGACAGAGATTAGAACGCCAAGGAGATGGTTTCCATTTAAAGTCTGAGGTCCGTGTCGATAACCCTTTATCAGAGCTCCATTCAGGCAGCAAACATCATAAACCGCTGAAAAAGAGGAACCAGCTCTCCAACTGAAACCCTGAGCGGAAGCACGGTTAGATAGCCTGCTGTTCACATGCACACAAGTGCAAATGATCTCCTATTTCAGACCTCTGCGTGTGTCGAGTCCATGCTAAAGCCACATGGTGATGGATCTTGACGTATCTCTTTTGGCACACTTCCCCTAATGTGATTGTGGGTGTCTTTTGGCTAATTCCGAGAGAAAGCACTAATAGTTTCTCCATGACAGCAGATTTGAGGTCAGCAGCTGTGAGTTCTGCTCAAGCACTTTAACCCTGACCATCAGCGGACACATTGCAGAGGACAGCAAAATCTAACAGCGGACAGCACGGCACCTGTTTCACTCTGAGGCACGGACATGTGTGGGTGTGTGAACTATAGTTTGAAGCAACTGCTGCTACTTTTTTAGGCCTCACCAAATTCTGGACACCAAAAGTGATAACTTTTATCTTTCAGTCTTTAAGGCTTCTGATTGAATGCTGCAGCATTATATTATTATAATTTTACATTATTTCAGCCTGAGTTCATACATTAACCACAAAGGGAAAGGTTTTAAAGAATATGACTCCTTTCTGCTGTAAACATGGGAAGGAGAACACATGCAGAACCACACAAGTGTTCTTCCTCTTGTGTTTTTCCAGGGCTTCTGCTTAATCAGGCATTTTAATGTCTGGGTGAACCAGTCTCTTTGGAGTTCAGTATTCAGTAGCTGATGAGATGCGAGAAGTAACAAAATTACTTTGTTATTCTGCTTAAGTCTGTTTTGAAGTATGTATACTTGTGTTTTCAGAATGGTTCCTGGTTAAAAAAAGACTAGTTACATTAATAATTAACTGAGAGTGTGAATTATACAGCAACGTTTTTTTTCTACCTAGGAACTGGGATGTTTTCATAAGCTTCAGTTACACATCTTTAGTCCTAAACATCCCCCTACTCCCTTCTCCCTACTCCCTATTCCCTACAAAGTGCATTATGGGTCTCATCAATCTCTTAGGCTATATTGTGTATACACTAACCTATTGCAGTGTATTGTGCTAAATATTCTATACTAAGCTTTCAGACTATTAGAAAACTGTATACGATAAAGTTAATCTCCCTAACAAGTATATTATATAATAAATAACATGGCTTTGGATCATTCCATTTAATTTGCAAGCCTAAGACAGGTAGCTAATACACAAAAACAGCTATACCCGGATAATTATGCTGTGTGTTCACAGTATTTGTGTAATAATTGAGTCATGCTTGAGGCAGTGTTTAGAAACACATAAGAAAAATGGTACGGCCCATGGTGGTAAAGTATAATTTGCTGTGTAGAAATGTAATCGTAAGTGTTTGAACTTGTAATCGTATACACCCCTATTTAGTACAGGTAGTGTTCAAGTAGCATTGACTGTCCACGACGTTGTTAGTTTTTTTTCAGCATCATGGACTAAATGATAAAATTGCACATCCACCAAATTAGCTCAAAACCTTAACTTTAAACAACAATGTTTAATCTTTCACACAAAACGATTATCATGCTCGATATGAGGCTATGCTAGCTGTCATATCTCTTACTGACACGTCACCAACACACTAACAACCTGCTAATGAAGGCCTCTGTTTACTCACCTGCTGTAGAGAGGATTAAAACTGAAACTGTCTCTGAAGTGAGTGGCAGTGAATAGAATAGAGTGAATATAGTGAATGAATAGAATGGATATTGTTCCTTTGAGGTGCACAGACATAAAGGGAGAGGAGGAGGGGATGTGCTGTTCAGACAGAAAAGTCCACCTCTGTATGAAGGTTCATGAAAAGTCAACATTTGCCGACAGTCTGTGTTGGTTGTGTTTTCAGTGTTAAACTGATGCCTCTGTGAGAAACTTTGCCCAATTTACATGTTAAGTCTTACATGGAGCATTATTTCATTGGCGTCAGTCAATCCACATGCATGTATACAATTGTAAGAAGATATTATCGTAGTGGTGCGACATCCAAGTGAATGCAATACATGTCTTCTCAAATATAGTCAACAAATTATATCTAGTGGCTCTGAGCTTTATCACTATTTAGCTGATACTTTTTACCTGCTTGAAACTAACCAATATAAAATACTGTACTTTACCTAATGTCTAGCCCACACTACAGGATATTCATGACAGACGGACAATCCAAGACATAAAATGTGTAAATCTGTCATTATATCTGGCATGTCTCACACTGTCAACATTTTTAAGGATTTTGTTAACCTTAATGTTAAGTGCGGGCCAGGTGGAACTCATCTGTTTATTATCAGACACTTTTACCAAAAGTGAGGCAGAATTTAATCTAAGCAAAGAGCCGAGCACGTGCTGGTTTCGCTCGAGGTCCTGACAGGTGCAGAGCTCAGATTTAAACTCGTAACATTTTAGTTGCCAGCACACAACTTAAACCGCTGAGCTAGCACTATTCCAATTTCTTAATGTAACTGCATAGTACAATTGAAAAAGACGCAAAAAGCAGTGGTTTGAGCTCATACAGTGCAACTAAGTGTTGCAAGCTGTGGTCTGAATATCACATCATTGCTTGTTTCATTGCCCACAGGGGTAGTTGTTCAATTTCCGTTTCTGTTTTTAGGTTTGTTTGCTAAAAGGGGAAAAATTGCAGAGATGCCACATAGTTATCCAGTTGTACAGC
The DNA here is from genome assembly GCA_037576675.1 of Pangasius sanitwongsei. Lineage (NCBI taxonomy): Eukaryota > Metazoa > Chordata > Actinopteri > Siluriformes > Pangasiidae > Pangasius > Pangasius sanitwongsei. Next base: position 4,308,754 of record CM075018.1, on the reverse strand, counting down.
ACAGCCTTTTTCACAACTGTCAGTGCTGTTCTTGTTTATTTGTTCTCTTTTTTGATGCATTTGGCAGTGATCATTTTTTAATTCAGGTATTCTGTTACTTGAAGAATAGAACCACCTTTATCAAGCAGATGACTCAGTACACTGAAGTCATTGCCACCCAAACCAAAGACTCCGCAATTATAATCTCCACAATTAGACTCTAATGCTAACTCTCGTTTCAGTGTAGCCCTCGACTGCATGTACTAATATAACGTTTCCCACCAGCATTTAGCCATCTTGCTTTCAGGCTGGAGTGAAAAAATGGCTGGTGCCAAATAAATCCTCTAATTGCACTCACAAAGGCCATCTCTGATACCAAAACAAGAAGTTTATTATGTCTGCAGGGTGACTTTTTTTTTTCTGTTTCCACTTTACACCCTTTGATCTTCCTATCATTTCCCACAATAAGCCCAGGAGCTATTAGCCTTCAGCACATGGTCTTTGACTTACACTGGCACCAGAAGAACTAATCTAATCTGTCAGCTCGAGTCTATACCTACATGAGTGCTCATCAAACGCTACAGTAAAGACCGTGAGTTAGAGGAGCAGATTTCTAAACTTCCCAGCCTTTCTGACAGGATGCAGGAAGTCTTAAATTAACAATTTGTAAATGTTTTTAACGTAAATCAGCATTATTTAACTCTTGTGAGTGCTGGATGTGGAGGTCGCATTACATTTTGCCTGCCTAGTGGTGGTGTGGACAAAACTGTACATTAGGTCTGGTTAGTGGATCATATAACACACACACACACACACACACACACACAGACGTTACCCTCAATGTTTATAAAACAATGCTGTTCAGTTCTCAATTCTGATTGGTCAGAAGGTGTTGATTAATTTTCTATAACAGCCAATAGTTCTAGCTGTTACTCAAATCACAGGTTTATATTACTGTACTTGTTGTAATACATTATTGTTTCTATAGAAACAGCTCATTCATAGGGAAGTGTATGGTGGACCATCTACATAATGTATAGCTTATAATAATCATATTAACAAAACGTTATTTTTTTAATATACAATACGAAACCATATAACTGTTGACATGGTGAAGCTTTCTGTATAAGAAGTTTATGTAATATTTATGGAAGGAGTCTCCAGTGTCAGCAATTTGTAACAGTCAATAAGTTTTCTGCTATATGAAAGTCTTCAAAACGACTATTTATTACTGCTATAATGTAAGTAATAACAGGATCTTGTTTTGCAGGCATTATACAAATTTAAATGGAACTATAAACTTTTGAAAAGCACAAATGTGTCATTCATTAATAAATAACAAGTAGAACTCAACGCCAATGGCATCCAAAAAGGATACCTCCCCCACCAACAAATCTAGTCCTTTCAAACATTGGACCTTGCTGTGACCTTGTTAGGATCAATTCCAAAATATAATCAGTTCATCTGATGGTTACCGTGATAATGGCATATAAATTCTACAATCTTTCAACCATTTGTTCTTGAGATCGCCCCAAAAAGAATCTCAGACAGATGCATGGACAGATGGAAGGGCAATTTGAAAACATAATACCTCTACTGTCTAGTGGCGTGGAATAAGAATAATAAAACACTTTAGGACACACAAACCTCAAGATTCCTTTCATATTAAATATATTATTTGCATGCCACAAAATACACTATATGGCCAAAAGTTTTTGGACACCTGACCATCATACCCGTATGTGCTTGTTCAACATTCAATTCCAGATTTAGTCCCCCTTTGCTGTTATAATAACCTCCACTCTTCTGGGAAGGCTTTCCACTAGATTTTGGAGAATGGATGTGGAGATTTGCCCATTCAGCCACAAGAGTGTTAGTGAAGTTAGACACTGATGTTGGATGAGAATTCATCCCAAAGGTGTTCAGTAGGGTTGAGGTCAGGGCTCTGTGCAGGACACTCAAGTTCTCCCACTCCAACCTTCACACACCATGTCTTCATGGAGCTCGCTTTGTGCACAGGGGCATTGTCATGCTGGACCAGGTTTGGGCCTCTTAGTTCCAGTGAAGGAGAATTGAAATGCTACAGCATCCAAAAACATCATATACAAATGTGTCCTTCCAACTTTGTAGCAACAGTCTGAGGAAGAACTACACGTGGGTGTGATGGTCATGTGTCCACACACTTTTGGCCATATGGTGTATATGTAAGACATTTTAAACCAAAACATTGCTTAAAGGAGAGAAAAATATTTGAAGTTGAAAACTGGCCCAATATGGCTCCATATTTTAGAATCAAATTTGTCAGATGGAACCTTATAATTCCAAGGTGTCTATGTACAGTACATTTCTAATTTCTTCCTCACATACACACTCTCTTACTGTCTCTCCTCTTGCTGTTGTTGGTTTTATGGTACTTATTGCTTACTGTGGTTGTTCATGTTGTTATTTCTGTGCTTGATTGCTGTCACTGTGTCTGACTTTCAGTCAGTTATGTTGTTCTTTAATTCACTTTCTCCTTAATATTATCATCATCATCATCATCATCATTATAATCAAGCGTGTCTGAGTCTGGAAAGAACAGTTGGCACCTCTTGTCTTTTTTTAAACTTGTGAAAATTGACAATGTGATGCATTTCCTGTCCCTTCACCACATCCTGTCTGCACGCACAGCCCACATATCTGCCTCCTGCATGCTCCGTCTGTCTGCCTCTCTCTCTCTGTCTCTCACTCGCTGCCTATCTACCTCTCATTCTTTGTTTCTCACTCACTTTCTATTTGCCTCACTCACTCACTTGCTTTCTCCCTCTCTCTCTCTCTTTCTCTCTCTCTGTCTGTCTGACTTCACACCAAGATGCCACACAGCTTCTAAGGAAACAGATCCCTAAGTCCAATTTGCTATAAAATTTTCTACCTTTCTACCTTCCATCCAATTTACCAACTAGCCTGGTGGTTCCTAGTGGTTTTCATTTTACAGTAAACACTAAAAAAAAAACAAGAAAAAGAAAGATGAAAAGACCCATGACAAGCATCAGAGTAAAGGAAGTAAAATCACCCGTGCTTCCTGTGAGGGTCATATGCCACTTGTGCTGATCTCGAAGCGCTTTTCTCTACAGTGAGCCTTGGTGTTGATCAGAAAAGAAAGCATAATGCTGATCCTGAATCAGTGTAAAAGGTCTGGTTGTACCCCACAAGCTTAGATGAAAGAGGAAGAGTGTGTGTAGGCATGTGGTGGAGGCGTGTTGCAATAGTCGGTCCAATGGTGCAATATACATGCATGTTCAGTAGGTATAGCGTTGTGGTTCGTCTGTGGTGAACAGAACATTTCCGACTCCTATTTTACTCTCTTTTTTTAATTGAAAGAGGTGGAACAGATTGCCTCATGTGGTCGTCTGTGGGTCGGTAACTGAGGGGCCCAGACATTTCCCTCAGGAAAAGGAAATGTAAGATGTATTGATTTGAACATATTAAGTAATCAGGAGTCTGGTGAGGTTTTTTTTGTTTTGTTTTATATAAGTTTGTGCCCCCTCCAGCACTATAAGCCTTATAAAGAGTCTCACGGTGGTATCATGAAGTTGGTATAACACTGCAATGAACAAGTGAGTGGGCTTCAATTCAAACACACTTCTGTTTGGAGAAGCGAGAATGGTGTTTCCAAAACAACACAACAACAATGACAAGGCATTGAAACCACATAAATCTATGACCTTTCATGTACTTGCACGAACATGTAACCATTGATAATCACAAATTGAATAGATGTGAATCTACCTTTGTAACTGAGTTAAAACATAATAGTAGTCATGTGGTTTCATTCTTACTCTTAGTATATGGCATGTTTGGTGATAGAAGCAAACTCTGTTCCAACTTTATTAGCTACATTTACATAGAATTTCAGGTAGAAGAGTAGATCATGATTAACATGGAAAAAGATGAACTTTAGTCTCTAACCAAACACCTACAAGGTGTAATAACAAGCTAGTCTTCCCAGCAATGTTGTGCTGAGAATGATGAAATGGGGTGGACAACTCATAAATTCATTACCTAGCCCAACTGGCAAGCGAAAGCTCCATGTTTTGGTTGTGGAAATGTAATTGATTAGGCTATATATATATATATTTAAAAAAAAGCTATATAAAGTAATGTATATAAATTCCCACAACGTAGATGACTGGGCCATAGTTATTATCCTGTTCTAAGACAGTGTCTGAGATTTACTGTTTGTATACTGTTTTTACATCCTCAGCAAAAAGTCAGCAAGTCATTGGCCAACATTTTGGCTATGAGATGTTGTTTTTCTCTTCACATTGCACGTAAATGATATTATTTGAGCATCTTTAGCTTTGGCTTTGTTTTAACACAATGAAGGCGTTCAGTAAGCAGGAGTGTGTTATATTTTTAGCACTTCATTTTGCTCAATTGTGTCAATGTTTCAACATACCTGTGTGTTCCTGATTCTGAAAATATTGTCACTAATTAATCAACCTGGTAAAACCTGATGTGTGTAGTGCAGCAGGTAGTTACAGCATTGCAGTGTGTCAGTTCACTGTGAAGCAGTATACACAGTACATAAAAAAAATAACATTTCTGTTTTGAGAATGTCAATAGTAAGAAAGATTTTCTTTCTCTGGTTGTTGAATGAGAGAAGAAAAAAAACACAGGCTACTGAGTGTACTTATCTTGCGGGAAACTATGAATAAAAAACTTCCTGACAATCCTGGGCACGTAATATTCCTGACCTGGGAAACTGGGATACCCTGGTCTTTGTCCACCCCTGAGTATCTACATAATATTTGGTCAGTGGTGGGGTCCTGTTGTGGTTTCTGTCCCACAGAGTTAGTAATTGTATATCTACAAATTGCATATCTCTCTTTCTCTCTCTCTCTGTCTCCTTTCTTTCTCTCCCTAGACACTCACGTTTGTGTGTGTGTCATTGTATTTTATATCAATATTAATTCAGAGGGTTTTTGTTTTTGTTTTGTTTTTTTTGTTTTTTTACAATTTAAGCGGGCATAAAATCTTTATTTTACTAATCATACCAAAAATCACAGGCTTTACAAAACAACCCAAGTAACTAAGAGACAGTTGCTAGCTAACATTTTGAGGAACCTCGCTGAAAACATAATGACAGCATGTATGATGGTGGGCTTCTACAGCCATAAATAGTAGGAGTGAAATAACACAATCTGCTACTATCTGCTTCCAGAGCTTTGCCAAACTTTTTAATTCAGTTTAGACAAATTCAATTCTATTTTATTTTTATAGTTCAGGGGTTCCCAGGTTCCTAACTAGGGGTCAGGTTTGGGATATCACTCTTATTATGAAGATGCATTTTTTGAAGGAGCCACATTCAAGCCATTTATATGAAGTGTGTACATGCTATTCGAGTCATTTTTGCTATCCTGACATGCTGCACTAGCATAGGAGTGTTTTTCCATTCATCTACCTCCGTAATTCCTTGACGATAATGAGTGACTCTGAATCAACAGAACTCAAGAAAACAAACACAAAAATATGCAAAAAGATTTATTGAATATGGATTTACAAGTCCTAAATCATAAATCTGGGAAAAAGATTTAGCATGGTTAAGGCTTGGGACTGTAGAAAATTTGTAATGCCCAAAAGTTTGGGAAGGCCTGGTATATCACTGTTAAAAAAATAGACATTGTCATAATGCAGCTTTCTAGAAATCCAGCCCTATATTCCTAATTAGCGAACCAGAGGCAACAGTGACAAGAAAAATTCCTTAAGAACACATAAGGAAGAAATCATGAGAGGAAGCAGGCTCTAAAGCCAGCCCATCTTCTTCTGAGTGTCACCGGATAGTAATCATTACAATCAGATTTGAATCATTCTGTGCCAACCAGTTATACATCCTGTGTGACAAATACACCATGAATTTCCTACATGTTGTTGACTGATATATTATTATTTATCCTTGCTATTGTCCTGGTAGGGTTCTCTTGTGGATTTCCAGTTGAATCGACCTTCCTTACGTAACCTCTCCTTTTCAGCTGTTGCCAGAAAACACAGGTAAAAAACATGAAGACAAACGTTAGGAAGTCCACTACAATAGAGGCCTTATGTTGGAAACTTGTGCTCATTGCAGTACACACACAAGTGCGTAATTAGGAACACACTCTCACACAGAGCGTGTTTGTGCACAAGTGGGAGGAGGTTCTGGGATCAGCCAGGCTTTTTTTTTTTTAACCAACTCCAGGGAGTTGTTGGATTTCCTCCTTAGATTCGCCTGCCAGTGATTGTGATCCAAGGACAAAAGTCTTTGTGTCAAATGAACAGAATAAGGTAGCACTTTTTTGATTGCATCATGGGGCGCTTTCCTCTTATTACTTTCCTAAAAATGTGTTTAACCAGAAATTAATTTGGAAATATGCCAAAAAAAATCAAGCATTAAATTGATGTGTGTGTCATAATTGTGCATTTTCGGTGGATACCGAAAATCAGTAGAACCAGTGATGGTGTACAGAATTAAAGACATTTTTTTAAAAATGCACAGGAAATAAAACAGCTTTATGACAGTTCCACTGAACATGATTAGCTTTACATGTTAATAACAGGAGGAAATTCATGTCTTCCTCCTGCAGTAAGCCTCCATATCTTTCAGCTGTCTTCCTGATGTAACTGGCAAGAAGCATTCCAACAGAAATGGAATAAAATGCATGATTCTGATTGGTTAATCCTGTGGCCAATAAAATTATTATTAAAATTATTAAACAAACTAAGGGATGCATTACTTTGACGTTCATGGTGATTTAATACAGAGGAATCGTAATGATGGCTCTGTTGCCTTCTTGTGAACATCATTAATAGCTCAATTTCTGTGCAAATAAATCGTGTTTGACGTATATAATCAGCTGTGCTGTAAGTGTGTTATGATAAACACTCAAATAAACATTTGGAATGGTCATAAAATATTTCAAACCTGAAATCTCCCTTTTAGCCACGTCTCTGGTTTATAGCACTTGATCATCCACATGACTTGTTTTGCTGGTGTTTTCCTGGTGAACTACACAGACGCAAACACACACATACCTGTTACCATACCTGTTACTATAAATAAATATTATAAGCAGCCACACCTACACCACATTCCTAATAACACCACCCTTTTCCTTGCTACTAGCAGTGCTAATTATTCTGCATCGACTCTCTGCCCATCATTCATCCGTGTCTTTCACATTCACTCGTTACATATTCAGGCCTTTTAAGAACCCTAATCACGCCGAACGCTCTTAAAAGCCCATAATCGTAATCGCTGACGTCAACTACCAATTTATCCCCTTTATCTGTCACTAGCTGTAAACAATAGTGCAACAAACCCAAGCCCTGGCTGCCCTGCATGACAACTGACGGCCATCCAAACAACGTCATGATCCAATTGGCACCGGCTGTGGGAGGACACAAAGCCTAGGCTAGAGAAAGAGTGAAAAGAGTCGAGTGGGAGGGGGATTACATGACCTCCCAGGTCAGACGAGACACTGAGGTGAAAGCCTTTCTACCAAAAACCCTTGAATACTCCCAAAGCTCCATGGCAATGTGTTATTTTGTGAGTTCACAGAGGCCAAGGTTCAGCTGTGGCCTAGCGATAGAGAATAGAGCAGGAATTGCGGGGTCATTTTTTTTCACACATTCCGACACGTTTTATCCTCAAACGGTAGCTATAAACAGCCTGAGGCTCTCAATCAAGGACGCTATAAGGTTAGTTTTGAGCCCTGAACCAGAAGAATGCAATCAACCTTTTCTCCTCATCACACACACACACACACACACACACACACTGAATTTGCTAACTATGTCAAATCCTGTTATTGACATAAATAGTACTGTAGCTCAATAATGCTACATCTCTGTGACGTCTGGTCATGATATTAAACGAGCGGGGGGGAAAAAATCAAAGTACTATGTATCAGAAACTCGTTGTTCATATTATATCCTTATAGCATGGGGTCTTGTCATAGACATAAAACTATTATATACGCACACTCATTAACTCTCACATACAATGAGTGTGTCCTAATATTTTACTTAAATTCCGTAATCATGTCGTGCCTCTTCCGAATGACAAGCATTGTAAAAGGAAAAGCTGCATTGTCATTAGCCTGCTCTCTCATGTGTCCTATTGTATAATTTCGACTTTGATTGGACAATGGATGCTAGGGTTCCTGGAGGAATAGTGGTTAGGCCACAGTGCGCTCACCGCCATGGCCCGGGTTCGAATCCCAGCCAGAAAACCAGCCCCAGCCACTGGGGTTGCACACGACAGTGCACTCACAGTGCCAGTCCCAAGCCCGGAAAAAATTGCAGAGGGTTGCATCAGGAAGGGCATCTGGCGTAAAAACTGCGCCAAATCAAATATGCAGACCAGTGACCACTGTGGTGGGGCCTAACGAGAGCAGCCAAAAGAACAACAACATTGGACAATGGGTGTTTAGTCTGTTTTCTTTTAGTTTCTCCTCAAAAGGCATTTTGAATGTTTGTATTTATTGCACTCATTTTTGTATTTTTTCTATCAACGATGACATGTTGTGGGTGTGTCAGAGAAGGCGGCTGAAATAAATTAGACACCAAATCTAGGAGGCATTTCACTCTGTGTAATCATCTGATATGACTGTCACTAGGATACAGTCTGGGCTAGAAAGAAATCAGCCCCAGCCTCGCTTCTTTACATGATTTATTTTTTCTTCACCAAAAATTATCAAAATTAATTCAAACTAATCCATGCCATTTAGTTAACAGCAACGAAGAAAATGTGGATGCCAAAAAATCTAAGCTTGTTTTTCTTGGAGGAGATGGAGGGCTTAGCCCTGTTATTCCAGCTCTGCTACAACTAGTCTTAGCCCTGAGACACTTTGCCCACACCTCACGGAGTCTGATATCTTTTGAACACTTTTCTGTCCACAAGCTTCAGGATCAAGAAAGTTCAAAATGAACTATATTCAATTCCATACACCGTTTTCCACTATTTTCCAACTTCTGCAAAAGTGTTCACATCACTTCTTTAAACACACATTTTCTTCTTTAGAATTGTATTTTTTAAACTCTAAATGACTGAATAGTACTTAAAAGTAAATATACGGACTCTTCATTTTTCAATTAAAAGCTGTGTTTTTATAAAACACAACTTGTTTTCTGAGGACCAGGCAAATGTCCTCATAATCTCCAAATTCTCTTGTACTACTATTATTAGTCTTCATAAAGAGCTAAAACGCACACAAGTGACGGTTATGGAGGGAGAAAAAAAAAAAAAAAAAAAAAAAAAAAAAAAAGTGTTGTTTTGGGTGATTCCTTTTCCTAGAAATACCCTCTCCGAAATCTTTATTTATGCAGTAAACATAATGACGTAGCAACTAAAATGAACAAGTTATTTCAGGAAAACAGAAATAACAGCACCGATGCAAACGGAATAAAAACAAACGACTCTTGTAGGAGGTGTAAAGTGATGACACGCAAGACAGAACTGATATCACACATTTATTTTGAGCTTTTTTTCAGAGTAGAAAAGACATGGATGAATACAGTATATGCCAAAAAAGACACTAATGAAGACATTAAAAAATGCCCTTGATCACAGAATAAAAAAAAAAAAACAAAAAACAAAAATACAACAAAAAACCCCTTCATTTTGTGTATATATATAAAAAAAAAACAACAAAAACAAATGAAAATAAATAAATAAATTATTTTTAAAAAATATGTACAAGACGAGTGATCACTGACTAAACATGATTGCCAGGTTTTTACCAGCACAGATTAACGGAGTGCTGAAAATAAGCAGACACTTAACACCTTGTGGTTGCTTTGGTTTTGCACGCTGGGAGTTTTGGTCCCGATTACATCATTTTTTAGTTATTTAGTTTTGGTCTTTAAATGTTTGCGCGTCTAGACGACTAAAGGATATGCTCCTGGTTCTTCACGATTTATGTTTGAAAATAAGACATTCAAAATGTCGAGTTTATGACAGTACAAATACTATCAGGAATTGGCCAAGTGAACAAAAGGCAACTTCAGTTTAGTTCTGTAACACAGTTTTTCAACATTTCACATTCGACAAAGTGGAACTAACTACTATTTACAGTGAAAAGTCTCAGTTTTGGGTAAAGTTATGGCTATTCATCAAGTGGTTATACTGTAAGCACTCCCAACATTTTAAGAATTTGCTAATAACTGAAGATGGACAATGTTTCCAATAGAAATGGCATATCCCATTAAGTTGTTTTTATGTATACTCATTTTTGGTTGTTCATCTCTTACAAGAGATGGTGTCGGGTTTTATGATTTGAAGGCATGTTCCTGGTGTTTAGACTGCAGTCTCTGGCTGTGTGCGAGTCTTTTTTTTGCCCTGAGTTTTATCACAGTTTGCTCTCCTCCTCCTCTAGAGCTCGGTTCAGACCTGGGATGTATTTGAGCAGCCTGCGTCTGATGCTTGTGCGTTTGGGTTTCCTCTGCAGCGAGCTGAACGCGCCACACTGCTGCTTTTCTCCACCAGGCGCCGAGGACGATGATGATGCCGATGAGGAAGAGCCCCTCAGGTAGCTGCGTGTGCTGGCGCTGCGGCTCAGCGACGTCTTGGCCGAGGCAAAGAACTCACTGGTGGGCCGGAGCAGACGGTTACGTGTCCGCTGTGGCCTGTCCTCGAGGGTAACGGAGCCGTCACTGGCGTCATCGCCGTCTCCTTTGCTGTTGTTGGGCTGGTAGAAGCAGGTCTGGTAGAGCGGGTCGTCCTCGCTCAGGTGGCTGGCGCTGCTGTTGGTGCTGCCTGTGCAGCGGAGGGAGCGGGAGGTCAGGGGGCTCGGAGCACCCAGACTGCCGTACACACCGGCCGACTCCAGAGACTCATACACGGCCACGTCGCTCATCACGATGCCTGTGAGAAGAGAGAGAAAATACGTTAGAAAAAAAGACTCAAGGCCAGGTCTTACCTAACCAACTCTTATACATTACTATTAAAACGGTTTAAACAGGCTAAAGAAAATTAAAATTTTTGCATATTATTGTATTGGGTTTGGGCCAAACTTGAGTTGCATAACATAACATACTTTGAATAACATGCATCCACTTGAAGAAACCATAAATATATTTTCACCAATATGACTTTGTGCAAAGATCATATGTAAGGAGGCAGCTTAAGAAACACTGTGGTACAAACAGTCAGTCTGCGTAAATGTGTCCAAAACCTCACTAGCCATGTGGGATTTCCTCACACAGTGAATGTCATGCTTTGATATGTGCTGTTGCGAAACCGACATGAGCCTAATCTATTAATTTTGTCATCAGATATTGGCTGTCAGAATGTCTATGATGCTCCTTCACCACAGTCGAATAAAATCTAGATTCGAGACAGATTTTGGGGGGTAATCCGAGTTTAAAATGTTAGAACTTCACTTGTGGTTGAGATACATGCAAAAGAAATATTTCAGTTCAGCCTCAAAGCCTGCAGTATTGAGAACTATGGGTTTTCCTAGGCCACCACATATTTTTCTTACTTGTGATAATGAAGGATCACCCTAACACATTAAATGTCTTGTCTTTGTAAATAACTATTGCCCTTTTTTTTTTTTTTTTTTTTTGTGTTGTGCATTTTGTGCTAAGGGTATGCAAACTTTTGCACTCAGCGGCATGTTATCATTTGAAAAATCTGTTTCCATTGCTCTTAATCTCACCTCCTTAAGCTTATAAATGTCAATGTGTCAACTTTTCCAACTTTGGCCAAGCCTGAGGTTTTATTAGGTCACAGTTCTATTTCCATTCAAATTGCCTTATGACCAAATTCCAAGTTTGCATTTAAAACCAAGTGGACAAGAAAGAAAGGCAACACACAGAAAGACAGACAGACACACACACACACACAGACAGAGACAGACAGACAGAGACACAGAGACAGACAGACAGAGACAGACAGACACACACACAGACAGACACAGACACACACACAGAGACAGACAGACAGAGACAGACAGACACACACAGACACAGAGACAGACAGACAGAGACAGACAGACACACACAGACACAGAGACAGACACACTAATAGAGTAACTGCTCTTAAAACTTCACTATTTTAGCAGAAACAGATGGACTGTGAGCCAGACATTGGCCTATATACATGCAGAGGTGTTAACAGACACACAGCCACACGGTTGCAACACTCTCTCACCAGCCCTAACAACACTGTGCGATTATATATGAGCCTCTGTGCAGACCAGGCGCTAATGCAATAGCGCTGATTCATAATGACTCGTGCTTGCTGAGGGAAGTGCTAATGAAGCCTCACCGTGAACAAGTCTCTGCTCCTGCACCATCAGTGATCTGTACTCGTCCCACTTCTCATGCAGGGTTTGCTGAGGAGACAGAATGACAAAGCAGTTAGTGTCAAAGCTGATGTGTCTACAGAATTACATTTTGCATGACAATGAGAACATGACTTCAACCACGAGGCTTTTCTAATGCAAAAAAAATAAAAAATAAAAAAAATAATAAAGAAGTGGTGAGTTTTAGCTGAATGCAATGTTTCCTATGTCTTGACTTGTGTTCCTGTTTGAATGTCCGCACTTACTCCGGATTTACTCGGACTCGCTTACTACAGACACATGCCCAAATCTTGAAATCTTAACTTGCTTCTAATAATCTCATTTTTAAAATAAACAATTCTGTAAAATATCAGGGATTTACAAATTAAAGTTAAAAGTGAAACTCTGAAGATTTAATCATACCAACATGGATGACAAACAGGAGGCGGGGCTTTGTGGCTTGCACTAAGACAAAAAGCAGCTCTTGTCATCCAAGATGGCCGCACCTATAGTTACATTTTCCTGTTTTATTCGCTTTTATAGATCACAGCAAATCTGATTTGAGGCAGATGTTTATGGAAATTCTGTTAATGCTAGCTAAATTAAACTTTTTTTTTTTTTTTTTGGCGAAACCATCACTTTAAGACCATGTATGTAAGGAAGGAAACATGACATGGAGTGCTGATTCAGGAAAAATAATGAACTACAGGGGGGGTGTAAGGCAACCAGTTGTGAAGCGGAGTTACTGTTACCATCCCAAAGATGATTATTTTCCTATAACATGTTGCAACATGTTGTATTCCTCTTATACCACATCATATGTCATTACAATTTTTATTAATTAAAAGAACTTTTTTCCATTTATAGCTATATTTAATGTTGTGGAACATCTGCAAAACAACTTAGTTCCTGTTATCACTCGCTATAAACAGATCTTGTCTCACAAACTTCTGTTTTTCTGATAACAAGAAAAAAGACACACACAAAAAGTGTACGCTGTAACACTGATACTGGAGACTCCTTCCAAAATACTACATAAACGTCTCCCCACAGAAAGCTTCACTATCTCAATGATTATGTATTTTTAAATCAGTTTATGCCGAGCGTCCAGCGTACAAGTCCCTGTGAATGAGCCGTTACTATAGAAACAATGACGTATTACCAGTGGATTAATAGAAACCTGTCTCAGTTGCTTTTATTGAAAATTAATAATAATAAAACACCAATCTGACCAGTCAGAATTCAACAGCGCTGTGGTAGAAGTGACTTTAACAAACTAAATTGGAAGCTGCTGCATTTTTACGATGTGGTTTTTGCACACTGAGATCAATATCACGATGGTGTTAAACTACTGCTTTAGCTGCTTCACTAGAGCAGCCTGTGCTGAGAGGAATGTGTGTCTGAGCGGCACTTCTGTTCGAAATGTGCTCGTTCAGCTGTGTGCTGGTATGTCGGGGGGGATTAGGAGGGCACAGGCACATGGCAACAGGTGGAGTGCGAGGTGGACGGGTGGAGCTGGCGTGTATGCAAGTGTGTATGTGTGTGTGTGTGTATATATGTGTGTGTGTGTGCTTCATGTGCACTGCGACACATACAGAGAAAGCCACAGAGAAGGCTTTTTCATGTTCCTCACATATTATGTGCAAGACTTTGGGTTTAATCAGAAAGCTTGTGTGTTTGTTTTTACCTTTAAATACTGTAGGCGGGCTTCAAGTTCTGCTTTCCTTATAGTGTTACTGTATACAGTCTCCAACCTGGAAAACGTAACCCAGTGAAACTACATGTCAGTACTGTGACAAATTGCTTCCTGTGTTTCAATCCATATGTTGTTTAAAAAAAAAAAAAAAAAAAAAAAAAAAACACAACTCGAACAGCCGTGTTTAAACCTCAGCTTTAACATGAAACCCTGCACCACACACACCCGGCATCTGAGTCTGAGCTTAGCGATTTACAAGCACTTACTCCTACACATGTATCTGATTTCAAGACACGGATATGATGTGGGGGGACTTTTTTTTTTTTTCTACCGAGTTGATGACTTTCTTGTTTACAGCACCACTTGGTGCCTTAATCAGCAAAGCAAATGGCATTAACAGCCATGCACAAAGGAAAGCCATGCACAGTTTCTCGTTCATGTGGTTCATGAAACACCCGCTCCGCTTTCAGTTTATAAACGAGGGTTCATTTATTTTCACAGCTCTTTTTTATCTTTTATTAGCCAGAGAGCATGTGTGGTTTTAATCAAGTCCTAATATACCCAATCACTGAGTAATTTAGTAAGCTGAGTAATGTAGACTGAAATGACAGAGGAAGCAGATTTGTGTCTTGCTTTATTTAAAAAAGTAACTGAATGAGTGCTCACCTAACGCTGTTCCCGGATGATCTGATGAGCTGGACGATGTCCTTGTGGCGAAATCCTTCAACGGAGGTTTCGTTGACGCTGGCGATGGTGTCACCTGTGATACAAGAAGTCAGAAGAGCGGTTTTAAAAGGTGCAGCCGGTGCAACAGTAAAGCATTCGCTCTATTTCAACCCTGATGATGCCACAGCCATGCTTGACCAGGAGCTAGGGGACCAAAGTTGCCCATGCTGTCTCGGTGGGACGGATGCCATTCTCACTCTCCCCTGTCGACCACACTGACACTAGCAAATTGTGGAAGCTTGTGAGATCATGTATGTGGAAGAGGGCAGATAGCGCTCATGTTATTCTGCCCTGTGACGCAGCTGGCTGGCTTCACATGTCTTGAAGTAAGTACATTATTATCCTACACTCTCCCTGGTTGGTGGTTGTCATATGATATTACATATATGATAGCTACCACTTTTTAGATCAGGTAATTAGGTTTCTGGGCAACCAAACATTCAAACACTGAACATTAAAGCTAGCTAATGAATTTAATTTGTCCACAAAGAAAAAAAAAACCACCCCCAAAACACGACGCTAGTATGCCTGGAAGCTAGCGCAAGAGGATTGGAATTTCGAAATTTACAGGCAACATGACTGACAAGCAGGAAGTGATGCTGTATTGTCTTGATTGGTTATTTTTCTTTAAAAACAGACCCTGGGGTGCCAATGAGACTGGAGTTTCTTCTCTGAGCAGACAAGAAGAATTTCCTTAAATATTTTGTGTCAGACAAAAAAAAAAAAAAAAAAACCCACACCTTCAGAGGTCACAGCAATAATTCACGGTTTGGATTATATCCAAAAGCAGCTCACTTTGTGGTTTGTCCTATATTTCAGAACCTTAAGACTCTTTAATGAACCTGTGTGTGTCTCCGGTATCCGGCACCTGAAATAGGTCTTCCTCCTTGCGAATACTCTCTACAGTCAGTTTGCGTTTGTGCTGTTTTTAGAGACTTTACGCACACACGAGCACACACTCGTGCACACACACGCGCACAGTTAATTTCACCAAAGTTTCGAAGATTGGGATATAATGTCAGATTGCCTTTCAAGCCTGAAGCCTTTCTGCCAAACACAATGAGGTCATGAAGGTCTGAGAGGCAGGCCGAGGAGGACAATAGAGCAAAGCATGCAGAGAATGTAGGAAATGAAACTGGCTGCTATGTGGGGTGAGCTGCTTCACAGCTGATCTCTGATCAGTCTGTTTTAGCCTAATAATTTTCATGACAATGACAAAAGCACAGAGACTGTGCAAACTGTTCATGTCTTAGCACTTAGAACCAGCAGACCACATCAGTAGATAAACTCTTCTCTCGGAGGGTTCATTGACTGGAACATGTTTATAGAAAACAAAAGTGAGCTGAGCTCCTGTAACATCATTAACAAGAAGATAAGTGATTAATAGTTAGATTTCACTATCGTATGTTTCCATATAAATATGTGGTCAGGTGAAGGTTTGTTTTTTGATCGCCCTCAGGACTTTCCTGACTCATCCTGACGCTCTACTTCTGCTTGGAGCTTCTGCACTTGTGACTCACTTTCCACTGATGTGGATGGTCCAACATGGATACACTGAAGATGTACACTTCCCAAATACAGTTTATGCTCAAGTGTCTCCCTTGCTTCAGTGCATAATTTTACCTAGATACTGTCTATTTGTTCCTAAGAGCTGCTGCTGGAAAGAAAGCTTGAGCTTATGCGAGTGCTTATGAAATGCTTATGAATAGCTTTATATAATCATATAATCTGTGCCATGTCTTCCCTTTGAACATTTCTACAGACTAAAAAGTGAACAGAAATGTACTGTTCAGTGTTGATAAATAGCTGAATTATAGCATAGCTATCTAATTATATAATCACGATTACATATAGGACAATGTGTAGGACTTATTATGCAACAAGACTAAGTGTTCAACTAACCTTTCTTTCACTCAATTAAAATTTGCGAGACGCGCCTGGAGAGCCTAACTTCTATGCTCGCTTTGTTTTTAACAAGTCATTTTGTGTTACTGTAAAAAGAAGACCTTTTTACATCCAAAATAGGTTTGTTCACGGAACTAGCGTTCAGGGCAAATCTTAATTAAGCAAATAAGATGATGTTTATGTGTCTTGAGAAAGCGAGCTGGCCTGAGCGACAGTGACATCCGGCTTAACTGCGTGACAGAAGAAGTCCTGAACTTGATGTGGCATTACTACCCGACTGCTGCGGGGCTTGTTGACTGAAAAACAGGTAACACACGTTGGTGATATTTGCCTTTCCCTAAACAGCAGGCTGACACGCATCTGCTCCAGTGTTGACACAGTGACAGGAGGCCTCGGGGTAACAAAACAAGATGGAACGGAGCACAAAGCAAACCTGGTTCAGTGCCCTTACAGTGTTTAGCTATTCTGCGCTGGTGCTCCGCCAAAGGAAATTTGGCCCACAGTGACAAGGTAGCATCGGTATAAAAGAGTGTCTGCTCCTACATAAGCCCTGAAAATGGTTATCTGCATCAGTCTTTTATCTTTCCTGGCCTTTCCTTCTTATTACTGTTATTTTATATCCAGGTGCCAAATACCAGTTTAGAACCAGACGGCCTAACCAAACACAGTGGGCGACGTGTTAATGTACTTTACACACACTTACCCATTTTAAGGCCAGCGAGCTTAGCCGGACTGTCCTCTTGGACTTTGCAGACAAATGTGCACATCTCCACAGAGTTCTCATCCTGGTGGTGTAGCCCATATGTCTGTAACAAATAAACGAGAAATATAGGAAAATAAATTAGGCTGCCTAGCGTGCTGAGGACATTTGCTATCCAGACATGAGTAAATGTACACAGGGATCAGGCATGTAAACACAGAGGAAAGAGTTTGGAGGTATGAAGGGCCTGTCCACTTTGCAGTTTCACCAATAAAACTATGACACATACGGACTTGCTGTAGTGCAGATATATCTACAGGCATTCTTACACCCTGTTTTTGATATGCATGAGCCGATTTGAAGACGCACTGTTGGTTTTGAATGACATTTTCACAATTTTTTTTATTACTCAATGTTTTCTCTCAGACAAAACAGGTTTTGGGGTCCAAATTGTGCTTCTTTACTTTTGCACTAGAGCTACGAGGCTCGTGTATATATATATATATATATATATATATATATATATAAAAAGAAAGGCACATAATAGGCACAAATTTAAATTGTCACTTCAAAGTGCAGAATGTTGTCCAATATGCATATGTGGTTTCTAACACTATGACTTGACAGTGCTATTTATTTAATTAAAAAAAAAAAAAAAAAAAACAGCCATAGCAACCTTGTGAGAACTGAATTAGTTTCTGTCTCAGTGTAGTTTGCATAGTATAGTCTCAGTGTAGTTTGCACAGCAGGCTAACAGTAGGGTTTAAGCCTTATTCAGAATGTATTGGTTTTACATGGTGAGGTAAGGTAATGAATTTATTAACCAAGTATTTCTAGGATTTTAGTCCAGTCCGAATCAGTCACTTTTTACAGACTTTGTTACAGGTATTATGTATTATATATAATATCCTGTCTGAATTTATATGTTGGTAAAAACATTCCATTATATCCTGTGGGAAAAGAGGTTTCACACATTTTCTTCAGCATGGAGACACTTTAGTTAGTGTTCTATTCTTTTCCACTCAAAACAAAACTGAGTACTGGCTGAGTTAAAATGCAGAATAATAAAATAGAGAGGACGATTAGATGACTCGTCAGAGAAGCAATGCTACGGGGGGTTTTAGTCAAGTTACTAAATTTCTAGCACAGGCAAAGCCACATACATTTCATGGTCATGTGACCTACTGATGACACATGTCTGGGACAGACAGACATGTGTCTGGAAATCTTATCCCATTCGAATAGTACTTTATTCTGAGTTTCTATTTGAGTCCATTGAGGCAAGTGTGTAATAATTTGAATATGACTTTGCGCTATGCTAAACTGGTGGCACTACATTGGCTTCATCTAAAATTAGAGCAAACTTGTCTTGGCTGTTTGAGTACATTTGCTGTAAACAGCACCATGGACTGAAAGTGCACTCTGCACTGAACCCTTGGCCACATTTCCCATGGTTTAGCCAGTCAAAATGTTGAGTGACGGTTTCACCAATCTGTCGTAAGTAACCTCAGGCTCTTGGTCACACAGAAAACATCCTCATTTAACAAGTCAACCTGAAACTTCTTCAGCCTTCTGAAACGTCTCTTCTTCTTCTTCTGGTTAGGGCAGCGTGAGATAGAACATGTCTTGCAGTAACCTGATACACTCTGACAAAAAGACTGCAGTTTGTTGCTCAACTGGAGGCAGCGACTTTTTGTAAGGAACAGAAACTCCTCAGGATATTGTTAAAACGGAAGTTCCTGAGGTCAGAGCTGAAGTCCTGCTGAGCTGTGTTCAGATCAATAAAGCGAACCCAAGAAGGACCAGAATGTTCAGGAAGGCCAGAAAGTTCACCATGTCCCCATGAGCCACTGAGAGTTGTAAAGTGTTTTGGATTCAACTCATTCACACTCCAAACGTTATACACGGAGGAAGTGAGATGCAGCTGGACACGTGGAGATAAAACTATCGCTACAGGAAGAGGAGCTCTAGCAGATTACTGGTAGCGCTTCCACATGCAAAACAGCGGAGCTGCTTCCTACTGCAGTGCTAATGAACAGCTCTGGTAGGATGGCACAGACATTAATGTCTCACAGAGGACACAGCAGTCTTGTCATCATCGAGACAGTTTTTAGACTCATTTGCTTACTGTCCTGAGTGGTATCAGCAATACTTTGCTTGAGTAAAAGCATATTTAAATGAACACCACATCTTTTAACGCTTATTCGCTTTGG
The DNA here is from genome assembly GCA_037576675.1 of Pangasius sanitwongsei. Lineage (NCBI taxonomy): Eukaryota > Metazoa > Chordata > Actinopteri > Siluriformes > Pangasiidae > Pangasius > Pangasius sanitwongsei. The sequence goes on along the minus strand of CM075018.1, from coordinate 4,289,230 downwards.
AAATTCTAACCTTTGACCTGGCTGTTTTGTTGAGCACCTATGATTACTACATTATGTCTGTCATAATTGCACTACTATGATCAGTAGGACATTTCAAACACAAGTGAAATGCATTATACTGAAATTAGTTGTAGGAATGTTCAGAAAAACTTTACTATTTATTATGAGATGTATGACATAATAAAGCTGCATATGCAACAGAGTGAACATTTGTTATTCATTTCCCAATAAAAACTAAAAATAAATAATGCTGTAAGACCATCTTAGTCAAGACCAAAACATGTCCCAAACCCAGACCAACCAGGTCCAAGGCCCACAGCAGCAGAGACCAAGACAAGCCCAAGACCCACAGCAGCAAAGAGACCAAGACAAGCCCAAGACCCACAGCAGCAAAGAGACCAAGACAAGCCCAAGACCCACAGCAGCAAAGAGACC
>CM075018.1:4255057-4276059 GCA_037576675.1 Pangasius sanitwongsei | reverse complement strand
CAAAAAAAATTTAAAAAATATTTCTTTAAATTTAAAAAAAAAAAAATAAAACTCCCCATTTTGTCACCTCTTTTTTTTTTTTTTTTTTTTTTTTTTTTTTTTTTTTTTTTTTTTTTGTGATTCTCAGAGTGAGGTCTGTGATGTGTACCCGAGATCTTGGATTATTATTGCATTTTATAAAATGACTTAATGCTGATCGTAAATTATTATATGCTTATATTATCATTTATATTATAGCAGTTATAGATCATTTTTAGTTATTAAAGTTAAAACCACAATTGGCTCATCATGTACAAGCTGAAATAATGTCTTGAATCTAATAAAGTTTAATGCAAGTACAATAAAATTACTAAAAAACAATAATAATACTTTTTTTTTATCAATTTAAATCAATGTTTTAGCCGTTTTATTGCAGTTCTGTGTGTAAAAAAATCAGAATTAAAAACTATCATGGTTCCACATCAATAAATAAATGAGTATTTATATGAGCATCTGTACAACTGGTTTTTTTTTCTCCTTGCTGAAAATCTTCAGTGTTGTGAGACTCTTAACCAAGTTCCATGCATGAGAAAAGAGCAGCGCCATCTTAAGTGTGAACTAACGACTATTCTGTGTATGCAGATGGAGGGGGTCAAGCCAGACAAACCTGCAGGGTGTCGACATCCTGGACGTGTCACAGCATGTCACCCAATTTAATTGTTTTGACAACATGAACATAAAAAATGCTTTCCTGCACACAATACTTATATACTATACAAAGCAGTAAAACATGGAATTAAAATAAAACTACATCACAGTAAGTTCCGCCATTTTGGAATTGTGGAACCACGTGACAACCGTATGTCGACGTTTCCTGTTTCATCAATGCTCAGAGAATGGGTTTATTTCATTGACTTAATGCTGCTGAATCAATACAGAACTTGCTCTGGCACCACGCCATGCTGCTAATATTTTGCACAATGTTTCTGAATCAGATTCTGTCTATATGTTGATATTTTAATGTTTGTAACATATCCTAATGGGGAACTGCACACTGAATCTTGTTATACTTGTACAGTGACAACAAAGGTATTGGTATGTTTTCGACTTATTCACACCACAACGTGAAAACACTTCATGTTCTCTGGAGATTAGATTTAAAAAAAAAGATGTGTTTTCGGTGGTCAATAATACTGTTTAAGAGTGTTCTGGAAAAGCAAAACTGATATGGAAAGATGTGTTTTCAAATGTAGCCATGTTAATACGTACTATAGGCCTGTGTATGTGTGTACGTGTGTATGTGTGTGTGTGTGCATCTGCATGATGGCTGACCTGATGGTGATCTGGGAGGTCTTGGCAAGCCGGACAGCACTCTTGAGGCCTGTGTAGATTTGTCCCATTTCTATCGCTCCCTCCAGTCCCACCACCTCCAGACGCTTATCACTCATGTCTAAAGGCACATAAACATCATTGGGCATGTTATCTGATCAGCTAAACACAGCACTAAATCATTCCTTTCTGGGAATCAATTTCTACAACCAACATCGAGAACAGACCTGGGCCACATTCTTTTGCTTCACACATCCAAGATAAAATGACGTGTGCCAGATTAACTAATCATCATCTTTCCAAAGTGGTTGACTCGGTTTATCAAGCACACCTGAGAAGTTTATTAGAACAGCCTCTGGATTAGAACAGAACTGAGCTCGTCTGTGTTGATGGAAAGGGCAGATATAAAACGTGACTCATACTGTAAGGCAAAAACTGGCTAATAGGAATGATATTGAGCAAATCAAAAAGATTTCTGTAGTAAAACATGCACACTATTTAGTTTAATGTGGCAGTGAGATAAATTGAAGTCATAAAATTACAATAAGTGTGCATAACTCATCATTCATACTCTTAGTTTTCTGTTTTCCTTTTTTTTTTTTTTTTAAATACACAAAAGCACAAATTAACCAAAATATAAACGCATTTGTATCAATGCAATAATTTCCATTCCATTATATCAAAGTGCTGTCGAATTCTCTAATCTGATTGGTCAGGAAGTGTATTTAATTTTCTATAACAGCAGCTCTGACAGTGGTAACAGCTGCAAGATTAAGTATAAATTACAGCAACAACTTACGCAGGGGCTTGCATGACAGGCGCGCCACATAAACATATTAAAAACCACGTGTTGAGTTTTCTGCGAGAAGACGTTTATTTATCATTGTAGGAAGGAGTCTCCAGTGTCAGTAAGTTTTCTGACACAGGAAATTCTTCAGGATTGAGGGCTTTGCAGTTGTGCAGTACCATGACAAGCTGCATTTTTTGTCTTATTAATTTCAAATGAAAAAAAGAGTGGCTGGTGAGTGAACAACAGTTTACAGCTGCTATAACATAAGTGATAACAGGAACTAATTTGTTCTGTGGACGTTCAACAACATTAAACATAATTATAAATGGATAAAGAGTACGATGTGTCGCTCTTTTGTAAATTAAAAAATGTTTGCATTGAAAAAAATGACATAAGACAGACAAAACCCTTTGGGATGTAATGTTACAGGAAAATAATCAACTTTGGTGTGGTAACAGTATCTCCGCTTCACATCGGGCAACATCATACCACCCCACTGTTGATTATTTTCCTATCACAGCACACCTCCAAGTATTTTATTCCTTACTTAGCTAACTGGAGCTGACAGTCTTGTTGTCTTGGCCAAGAACATGGCCCTGATTTTAAATTGTCAAAATAAAACATCCTTTACAAGCTGTCTGTGAGTAATTTCAAGTGTCTGTCTTGGTGTCTTCACTCAGTCCAAGTAGAAACACTGATAAGACAGTATAGTCCTTGAACATAGTCCTTGAACTAGTCCTACCTTGAGGGCTGACTTTTAAGTCTTCAGGATCTACGATAACCTCAGGCAATTCCTGGCTCGCTCGGTCACTCTTTTTGGCTTCACCCCACAGGTTGGATCCGCCATGCATGCTGGGAATGTTCAGGATGGCGATGCCTTCCAGGGAGAGGTTACTGAGGTCCAGCTGAATGCCGCAACACTACACAGGACAGAACTAGTTAATTAATGAGTTAACTGGTTAATGTCGTATTTTATTAAAGATATTTTTTGCCAAGAATCATGTTAGACAGCGTCTCTCAAATGGGGTTCACATACTCCTACTTTGTGCTTTGTAGAAATGGAAAATTGTGCCTTGTAGGAAAAAAATATTTGTAAAAAATTAATTACTATGTGGATCGATCAAGGGTACATCTTTTGTGTCTTTAGTTTGTATCCTTAACTGGGAAGGTGCATGGTAAGGTACATGTTAAGGTGCATCAGCTGTTAGAGTAAAGATTGTTAGAGTAAAGATTACCATTAAGGTCCAAATACTGTATGTAGCTTGAATTATTTTTACAGGTGTGCTATATTCACATTTCCAGGTGAAAAATACATACTAAATATAATCATCTAAATGCACTAAATGAGACATGTTGCACCAAAAGTAAAAAGGACAAACGGCTTACTAAAAACAGATTGTGTATCTTTTACAAATAGTACTACAGGACAAGTTGAAAGAAAAACAAAAAATATAACCTGTATCAAGACAAACGGGTAAGAGTGAGATTTAAATCAAATGCCCTCTCTCTTGCTAAAGAATTATTGCATTTTCTAGCTCGTACAAAATATATATTGTATTTTCCAGTACCCGGGCAATTGTTGAAATAAACACTCATTTTATAGCATCGAATCATTTCTTCTAGTCAGTAAAGAGGTATTTAGCTTTGAAGAATTGCATTTCTGTAACGTTTCACAGACGATGTCTCTATCTTACCTCGATGGTGAGGCACTCCTTGAGTTTTTTACAGGACGCCGAGATCGTCTCCGAGGTGGCAAATTCAAAGTACCAGAGCTTGTTCTTCATTCTGAATTCAGCAGTGACATTTACATAAGAACAGAAGCCGTTAACACACTCTGAAGTAACATGTCATGCAGTTCACACTCTAACAACATTCAGTGTTTACATGCGCCATGCTGCACCCTGGTGGGAAAGATTATAAACTAAACCGAAAATGAGTTAAACCTGACAATTGCTGTGCTTGTCCCAGGTGTTAATTGCTTATTACCTGAGACATTGTAGTGTAAACATGACATTTTGATGAAATGACCAGAGCTTTATATATATTAATTCTGTAGAATTCAGTATTTCAGCTGCAAAACATCTGACTCACTGTGTGTCTGGTGTACAAACAAATGAATAAAAGAAGCATGAATAATTCATTTTCATGTCCTGACACCTAATAGTGTCCTATAAAAATATAAAACCAAACATCTGGGACATAATACATCATCACCCCTGATGATATTATAGGAAAAACATTAACTAACACATTAACACATAAGGAATACAAGACTTTAGGGCAGGAAAATATTTTTAATATTTTACTATTACAGGAAAATAATCAACATCAGTGGTTGAGTAATGCAGTTAGCCATGATGTGGTGTTAGTATTACCACCCTGAAGTTGATTATTTTCTTATAACAGCACATCTCAAAGTGTTTTATTCCTCTTATACCACAGCAATTTGCCAACGCTTGCAATTTTTATTTATTAAAGAATGTTAACAGGTAACTTTAAGTCTCCCATGTCGAGAAGCCTACAGAAGTTACAACTGACACTGGAGACTCCTTCCAAAAATGCTATGAGATCACCAACATAATAATATAATACAATATCATATACAAGTCTCTGTGAATGAGTTGTTGCTATAGAAACGATAACGTATCAGAACAAGTATATTATTATAAACCTGTGATCTCGATTTCAGTCGAAACTACTGGCAGGGCTGCTGTTACAGAAAATATATCAACACTGTCCGACCAATCAGAATCAATCATTTTGAAGTGCTGTGGTACATGTAATTCTAACAATATTACAGAATCATAAATATTATGATTAATATAAAAGGCATTCAAGCATTATAATAAGCTCCCACCTGCTGTTGAATTTCTGCGGATGTTTTTCACGCATGGTATGAAACCGGTGAGCAATCGACGCATCCTGCAAAAACAAACATAAAATCGATTACTATGCGATGCAGTGTATTTTAATATTATCTGTCAATATCATCTGTCTGTCCTCCATCTTCATAAAATCCTACCATCTCATATTACTAAAACACACACACACACACACACACACAGCTTCAAATCAACTTATACACTTCAGCTTCCTGCAGGAGAACATCCACCAGATCTCAGCTGGTCAATACGACTGAAAAAATCAAACGGATCATCAGTGTCTTGATTCATTATTTACTGTAATATCATTAATAATTGACTAATATTTAATGAAGACATATAATATTAGCATGTTGTGTTTTTATAATAAATATTCGAAGCAATGGTATAGAGTAACAAAATAGAAATACTTCACAGCTGTACTTTTTTGGGCTTATAAAAGAATAAATCTTTCCGTAAACTTTAACTTTCGCTTCAGTACATTTTCAAAAATCTATGAAGACTATGATCAATTTCCCCAAAAACTTTTGAGGGGAAAATTTTTTTTCCCCCAGCTATATATACTTCATATCACAATCATATAATACGATATAGAATTATGAGATACATTAAAATTTGTATTCAAGTGGTTTTCTTGTGAGTTACTTTAACTTAAATGTGATTATTGGGTATTTAATTTAACAGTGGTATGTTTTCTGCATATTATTATTTAAAACGAGCCTAAAATTAACTTATTAGATCAAATAAATAAACTGGTGTGCTAGAAAATTCTGAATATAAGATACTGACTGCTGGCTGGTATTTAAGTTCGACCATTTTGAGAAATACACGTACATTAGATTAGATCACAACTATTATTAGAACACCAAGAATAAACACTAGTGTAAGTGTATTATATGTTATACAATATATTAGAGTACAGTATTTCAGGCACATGATCTATAATATGTACTCTTAAAGTTTACTATGCTCTAGGATCTGCTAGCTGATGAGTGTTGAGGGATTTTTTTTTTGTTATCTCTCTCACCACTCCGATGGAGAAGTAGTTGTTGATGATCTCGTAAGGCACGGGGTCTCCTTTCTCTTGACTGTCCTCCATCACCACCTCCACACTCCAGCGGTCCATCAGTACTGGCGTGCTGAACTCCAGCTCCTTCAGGATACGGCTCAGGTCCACGCCGTCATAACCTGCACATACGCAGCCCATTGATCACACCTATTCCCATATATACCCAAACATATTCCTTTTTCAAAGTGTACTTATTCACTCATACAGAAGACATCAAATAAACATCTAAGAAAAAATTTGTATTAATATTAAAGTAATAATATTATACTTTTGCACAGTACAGTATATGTCAAAGCTGAAACTTGGCAATTATGTATTATAGAAAATGATTAACATAGAGATTAATTTATTCATTTTTTTCTGTAAATATAATACGATACGTTTCCACTCTTATTTCTGTTGTGTCATAAACGTGTTTACAGGGAGAAATAAAATTTCAAAAAAGTTAACTATGTAAGTAAAAGTTGTCATTTATAATAATGTTCTATAACACTGTTCTAACATCAACATAAAAAATACATTAAAACATAATATAATCACAATAAAAGTATACATTTTGCTCTGTGGCATATTTCTAGGAATTTTTTTTTTTTTACCCATATATAAAATTATTCATATACTGTTAGAGAATATTAAACCAGTGCTTTCCCAATTCCTCTCCTGGAATACTCGTATATTTTAGCATTTTTACTGACTCAGCTAATTGAGCGTGCAATGGAAACACTGCATTCAACATGAAAAACTGAAAAATGCTGAGTACAAAGCAGCTTCATGTCATCATATCACAGAAATTAGGCTGTGCTTCCTCAGATATTCAGAAAACACAGAAGCAAAGTTTCCTCTTTGAAAATGCTTCGGTCAAATAATTCTGACTGTATAAATCACCAAATGTTTCATTTACATGTGATCCTGGACAAATTTTCAATTCAACTGAATTCAGTTTGATTTTATTCGTACAGCGCCTTTAACAAGAGACGGTGTCACAATGCAGCTTTACCGAACCCTGGATGTAGATTTAGATCCCTCATGAACAAGAGTGCGACTTATAAGGGTGAGTCTTGGCATAACATGTTCAGAAACAACTTAATATCACTTATACAGCAGAGGGAATAAGCATTTTTTCACATGGATGCAGTTATTTGTTCTGAAATCCGTCTGCTATGAGATTATTTGCTGAAATTAATTATTGACGAGCAAATCTAAATAACATTAGTGCAATTTTTTCTGATCTGGTTTATTCCAAATGTGACACCGGCCTCAGAGCTGATGTTCTTACCTCCTCCCCATCGCAGACACCGCGCGAGGTCATTTCCTGTGCCGAGAGGAAGCACGGCCACTGGGGGGCGCACTGGCAGGTTGGCTTTGTCTACAAGAGGGTGAGAGAAATTCTAACAGTCACATCAGAATAAAAGCAGATCATTTTAGACAGGGCTGCTGCACTTTAATGGTGATTAGCTGAATATTCGGTGCTTTCCTTCTGATTGTTGTAATAGCAGATGATTACAATAATTTGAAGAGAAATCACCTAGTAATTACAGACTGAAAAATCTGTAAAAGTGCTCTCTTCCCTCGATCATGGCTGAAAGAGGTCTGGCAATACAAGAATAGCTACTGCATCTTTAAACCTTTGTCAAGGCAGATGTCCTCTGATGTCCCTTATCTCAAACAGTTTACGAACAACATTGTATTGTTCTGTTTGTATTGTATTGTTTTCCATGTTATTCAACGTGACTAAATAATAATGCAGATTGATCTGTAATTTATTTACACCTCCACCTAATAGCGCGTAATACTACTACAGACTGAGTATCTGAGTGCACCATCTAGTGGCCATGTCCAGTAAAACTTATCTTCTTGTCTTATTCACTATGAAAGTTTAAAATAAAAAAATAAAAAAAACATGTTTAATGCTTACCTAGGGCATCGAGGATCCAGCCCACAGTCCCATCACCTCCACACACTAATATTCTGTAGTCCTGAAGATCCCTGAAGAAGCTCAACCTGGTGAGGAAAAAACTACAGTCAGTTTTTTTTTTTTTTTTAAATTTCAGATTCATATGAGACGATTTTATATATTACGCCCAAAATCACATGTATGTATCAACTGGCTTTCACAACTGGGGAAAAACAGCAGCAGACTCTCCATGAAAATACGGGAAAGTTCAAGGAGGTACCCTTCACCTGACACATTCTACAGGAAATAGTTAACTCTAGAACCCTATACAGGTGTTATGCGGAACCAGAAGGTTTCCCTGTCAGAGATGGCTACAAATAGAACCCTTTAGGAAGCTACGACTCCACAGACAACTGGATTGGCGCTAAATGTAGTGCCGCACTCGCTCCAGATCCACCCCAGATCTGCCCCAGATCCGCCCCAGATCCGTATAGCAGAGGTAGCTAGGAGTCTTTCTGCACAATGGTCCTGTACAGGAACTGAACCTGCACCAAAACAGATTCAGAACTGGCCCAGATTAACAAAGAATATTGTTATATCTGGCCTTTAACTCAAGCAGATCTTGGTTCATAAGTGGCTCAAACTCAAGGCAATTCTGTCCCCACAGCTACACCCTACAAAAGTATTCATGAAACCAAACCGTCAGAAGTTACTCCAATCTCCTGACTGGTTGGAATGAAAACTTGCAGCCACACCAGTTCTTTAAGAGTTAACATCACGCATTGTACTGTGTACTCAATGTTTTGTGTGCTTATTGTCTCACACTCATCTCACACTGTCGTGTATTTGCACTTTCTGGTTGGTGCTCCTGAGCCCTTCATTTCACCTCTGCATGCAGTGTTCAAGTGAAAGTGGATCGGCTTGAATGATCTTGCAAAATGTCGCCACTAAGAATTTAAGACACGAGTTTTAATGGGGAATTTTAATGAAAGACCCTAAAATGTACAGCACATGGTGACACCAGGAGTTTCTCAACAATGGTTTATAATTAGCTCATTGTGTTCATTTTCTTTATCTTGGCAACAGGAAAACTAGCAGTGAGCTGTTTGGTTCCGTGTCAATGTGTTGTATATCTGCCACCATTTGCACTTCCTTCTGCATTTCCAGTGGTTCCTCTTTACTAAAGTCTGCAGTAACAATCGGCCGTAGCTTCACTGGCACCTCACGTAAAAGTCTTTTGATTTGGCTCCTGTTTTACATCTGTAATTTATAATCATTACTTCCTGTTCTTCTTCCATTAAAGCTCCCGGGTTCTCTTTCAGTAAAACTTCACTAAGCTAGCTAGCTTTGCAGATGGCTTGTCAGAAATGATGTATATCACCATGTCAGAAAGGAATCTACAGTATATGAGCAACATGCATAGAACGAATGAATGGAGTAATAACGTTACTTTTTACTCCTTGCATTTTTATTTAGACCTTCTAAGTACTCTTTACAAATCTCGAAGGTTTCTTCTTTTGTCATCCAGCCAATAACTGCAGGCTACATCAATCAGTTAGGCTTCATTTAGCATCCAGTCATGTCAGTTTCACATCCCAATTTATCATCAGCTGTCACCTTCTCATGCTACGCCATGTAGTTAGCACTATAGCTATCTGTGTGTGTGTGTGTGTCTGAATATGGATAAGCCACTGGACTGCAGTGTGGAAATTGAGCGTGGGACATGAGCGCCCCTGGCCCTACCTCAGGAAACATGTTTCAATATGCTGGAGTAAGCAAAGACTCATATAAAACAATATACTCCTTTGCCTCCCTAGATGGTGTGGAGTCCGTCTAATTTGGAAAAGCATATTGGGATACGTGTTGCCAATTTGCTAATGTTAACTCGCTATATTTAACTACAATATTTTAGCCTGTTTTCTTTGCTAATGCCAGGTTACACTAGCATCAATTTCAGTAACTAACATAACTGGCTAGGTTCTAGCTAACTGTAAATATTGCAAACTTAAGTCAGTTTTAGATAAGTAATAAAAGTTACATTACATATTAAAACATGACTAACTTCATCACTTTTAAAATAACTTTTTGACTTTCGCTTGAATATATTTTTGGCTGGCTACTTCTAATTTTCACTGACTAAAAGAATTTGACACATTATCTATACTTTCAATTATCTATAATTAAGTTTAAATAATAAACAAAATGATTGTAATTCTAACTAAAATCACATTTAAGGATTATCTTTTTGTTATCTGTACAACAAATACATATTGTGTGTATCTGTGAAGTGTCTTCATTAGATTCACCCAGATCGTCCTTTTCTAGCTAGAGCTACATTTTTCCCAATTTTTTTTAAAATTACAATAAAACATGTCAAACATCAAACACATATTTTACTGTGATTTTCTAATTCTACAGGATTTAATCCATTTCTTGAGGTTTAACCAAAAATATTAATACAGGGTGTTTTGACTGGCATTGTGTACATCATGTCATGGTGATATTAAACATCACTCACTTTCGATTTGAATCTTTCAAACAAATTTGTTTACAGGTGCATGAGTCAATTTTTTTTCTTGCTAATATGAATATGAGTAAGCTGAAAAAAAAGCAGAACTTGATAAAAAAAAAAAAAAAAAAAAAAAGGATGGTTTAAGCCGTGACTTCAGACGATAAGTGTTACGTCCTTTGGAAAACTGGTCCGGAATCAATGTTTGTGTTTACATGGACGTCCTGTCAATCATTTTATAGACACTTCCTCATACCCCTTCACTCCGCACCCTGCTAGAAAGCTAATACCACAGCTTAGCGCTTATATGAGCTCATTATGAAAACAAAATGACTGAAACTGCACTTCTAAAAGAGTGAAAAAAGAAAAAGATCAATCGAATCTTATTCAACTCCACCTACTTAACCGATACAGATCTAATCTAGACAAATTTTGAGAAATCTTACCTAATGCACCTTTAAGTAAATGGAACTATGCTAACTAACTTCTGATGTGTTTGATTCACCACTATGAGAACTATCTCAGTTTCAATTTTACAACTCTGTCTTTATACAGCAAGTCAGTGGTTAATACGGATATTTTCTCTATATAAAAACACATTTGTCTATTTGTGTGATAATAGCAGCCTAACTAATGCTTTATTTGAAAAGTATTAGTTTCTCATGTTGTTTCAGATAAACTAAAAAATTACAGTTCTCCTCAGTGATAAATCTCTCACATCCTGAGGGTTACAAATGAACATTGGAAGTTTCTAAAATTTTCTTTACCTTTGAATCCATATGTTTGCATTATATATATATATATATATATATATATATATATATATATATATATATACACTCAGTATTTAATGTAGTATTTAATTAGACCATGCATTTATTTATAGAACATTTCAATCAATGATATTACAGCATATGTTAATAAAACGCAAGCTTTAATAAAAGATTTAGCTCTTAAGATCAGCGTCTCTCTTAATCCACAAACAAATAAGACTAAATACAACAAGCAACAGCACAAGACACGTGACATCACATACATGCTTCAAATCAGAGATGGCTATCTGGATGGGACGATCAGACCGCCCCTGAATTAACTGAAAATCATTCAGGCAATTCAGGTTGGAAATTCCTCCAGGAAGAAGGAAGAAAAACAGACATTAGACTTATTTAGATGGGATTATTTTTTCCAGGATATCTTCTGTAATCAATTTGCATGTCTCCTCTGTAATAAAGCTCTTGCATGCAGATGTGTAAATTAACACACAAGCACATTTCTCCTATGAACCAGGTGTGTGTGTGTGTTTGAGACACATGGTGACATTTTCACATTACTGAATCCAAAAATGTATTTATAGAATATTAATAAATTTGTATTAAGCTGTGTATATATATATATATAAATAGCAACTACACAATTAATTAATTACTGTAATAATCGAAATTAAAAAGTTATCAACTTTACTATGGTACAGTAGTGTTACAGCATGCGTCTATCATCTAAGAAGCCTACAGTTTGATAAAAAGAAGTGATAGTAGCCAGATTTTAAATGATTAAAAGAAACAGATTATAAACAGATGGAAAACAGATTATATCTCATCAAGAATGTGTTTGTATTTATGTACTAATGGAAAGACAAACTTGTGAATCAATTCCCCTGACTCGGTTCAAAAAGAAATGAATCAACTGCACAGAAAAACTGCACAGTCATTTGTATTGGCGATTGTCTTCTTGGCACTATTTACAAAAAGAATAGTAATAATAACAGAATTATAAAACCACCTTCTATGGAGAACAATCCTTACCCTGGTCCTGGTCCACCATTGGAGAGGTTATAAACCTGTCGAGGGTTTAACAAATACTGGAATTTGCGCAGAACTCTGTAAACCACAAACAAACAAAAAATGTTTCACTGAAAAACAGCAGGGTAGTACTGTATGTCAGATATCAGTAAATGTGCTCTTTATGAGTGGTGTAAAAGTGATTTGAGTTGATGAGTGACATAACATTAATACGTCGATGCAACTTAAATTCTGCTTTGTGATTGGAGGTTTCGTAAAATGCGGTTGCTTCTTTTCTTAATCCATGAAGCCGGATGCAAAATCTTTTAGTGAAATAAAAACCATGAATAAAGAAAAACCTATGCAGCACTTTTTAATTCCCACCGGCCAATTGTGTACGTGTCAAAATAGCCAAAATAAAAAACCAGTCAATTATATCATGACAATCTGAGAATGTGCACCTTCTTTCTAATCTAAATTCATAATACACTCATTATTGTGGCTGGACTGCATCCCGAGGCGCTCTAATCTGCTGCTATTTTATGGAACATTTTCAGCTTTTTCTCTTAAATATTTTCAGCAAATTCTAAGGACATTCAGCTGCACAAACTACTGTGACCTTTCCTTTCTAAAGTAAACTCACATCTAATTACACATCACAAAATATATGCAGGATTTCTTAACGTTTTTCTTAAGAGGTGCCAGATTTCATTTCAAAGAGTAAAACCGGTGTCACGTTTCTAGACCATATTCATAAGACGTTTCTCGAGTTGCACCTTTGCTGGTCCACTTGACATCTGACCACAAAGTAAAATGCAAATGAATTGGTGAAAGGGATAGTACGGCCAAAATGAAATTTACATTTACATTTTACATTTACATTTTCCACTTGTCAGCCAAGACATGTTTGGCGTTTCAAGTTTGCTTCATTAGTTTGGCACTGGAGCTACAAAGGTAATAAACACTCACCAAACACTTTAATAGGAACACTTCTAGCCCTGCCCATTCATGCAATTATCCAGTCACACTGGATATTTGGACATACAGCAACGCATAGAATCATGCAGATACAGGTCTTCGGTTACACAATGTTCACATCAAACATCAAAATGGGAAAAAAATGTGATCTTGGTGACTTTGACCTTGGCGTGGTTGCTGGTGCCAGACAGGCTGGTTTGAAAGTTTCAGAAACTGCTGATCTCCTGGGATTTGCACGAACAGTCTCTGAAGTTTAAATGGTGTGAAGAACTAAAAACAGCGAGTGCCAGCTCTGTGGGTGGAAATGCCTTGTTGATGGGAGAGGTGAGAGGAGAATGGTCAGACTGGCCAGAGCTTACAGGAAGGCTACGATAGTTCAAATAACCACTCTTTACAACCGTGGTGAGCAGAAAAGCATCTCAGTGGGCACAGGACCACTGAAATGAAACAACTGAAGATCGGAAAAAAAACAAGTGACATTTTTCCATTCATCAATCTTTGATTTTTCCAATCTTTGTCCAGTTTAGTTTTCTTTGCATTTATAGCTTGTGCTGCTGCCACACGATTGGCTGATTGGATAATTGCATGAATGAGCAGGTGTACAGGTGTTCTTATTAAAGTGGCAGGTGAGCGTATAGCCACCGATTTAGCATTGTACAAAAAGCATAAGTAAAGACGGCACTATGATTGGCCTTTTGGTGCAGATTTACTCATTACAGTGTCCTATGGAGTTAGAAAGCGAGCAAATCTGTTTTGAGATACTGGACAACTCCAAAAAGGCATCCAGTGCAAAACTGAAGAAGCAAACAGCACACAGCAAACATGTCCTGTCATATCAACTGCGTTTGGGGTGAAGAAAAAATTGTGTAAATGTCATTTTTAGCCAAACTATCACTGTAATATGGACATACTGAACGCCCTTTAGGTCTGATGCCGAAAATAAAATAGTCTTTTATTTCATGGTGGTTGTAATGATTTATTTACAAATTTAGAAAGCAATTAAGCAACTGATGCATCTTTCTTCCCTACTATACACAGCATGAACTGTGTATATACTTTTAGTGTTCTGTGATTCGAGTCTGTTTGTAAAACAAGAGTTTAAATGTAATGCTAGTGAACGTCATTTAAGAAGAATGTGTCAGAAGTGGTCTCACCTCTCACCCTGTTTGCCTCCACTTTTAGGGTTCACAAACACCAGAAGAGGATGAGTGTTAGGAATTGGAATCATCTGTGTAAAGACAACACACACTCAGTATATATAATGTACTGGACATTTTTATTCAGTCTCTGTTTACTCTGAAAGTATCCACAAACTAAGCATCCAAGTGGTATAGAATCAATATAACTATGTTTTTAATTTTCTTATACCACAGCATCGTTGAATTCTCGAATCTGATTGGTCAGAAGGTGTTGATTAATTTTCTATAACAGTGCTCCTGACGGTAGTACCAGCTACATGGTTTATAGTAATGTGCTCTTTGCAATACGTTATAATTTCATCTCACTCAACAGGGACTTTTGTGACAGAAGCTTCATAAAAAATGTATAGCCACTGATATGGTTAAGATTCCTGTGAGGAGATGTTTATTTATGGAAGGAGTCTCCAGTGTCAGCATTTTGTAACTAACTTGTCTCGCCGAAGTTCCACAACATTACATGTAACTATAAACAGATAAAACATTGTTCTTTAATAACTAAATGGTTAGTGATGACAAATTGCTGTGGAATAAGAGGGGGGAAAAAAAACACTTCAGAACATGGCGTTATAGAAAAATCATAAACTTCAGGGTGGTAACAGGAACTCGGTCCACATCACATCACCCTGTTGTCGACTGTTTTCCTATAACAGCAAGCCCCCAAGTGTTTTATTCCTTAGATAGACTTTAACCCAAGAGTAAAATAAATAAGTGTTCAAGCGATATCAGGAGCGTTCAGCAGCAGTAAGCATAAGCAGGTGAAGAGTAATCGAGTGTAATTAAGAGCGACTCTCACCTGCAGTACCTGTCCATCAGGTGTAGTGTTGTACTCAGTGTCGTCTGACGCTCCGTTCTTCAGACAGTTTTGTCTCTCCTAAAGAACAGAAAGAGTGGCATCCTTGGTTAATTAAAAGATAATCAACTGCAATATTGAAATCTATACAATATTTTATCTACAAATATAATAGTTTCCAAGTTGTTTATGATACTAAAAACAAATATCCTGCAACAAGACACCAGTTCAAAACAAGTCAGAAGATCTTGGACTTAAAATGATAAAATAATTAAAAAACAGTAAAGAGAATTAAAGAAAATTAATCATGATCATTATTTAAGGCATTATTCTGCAGCGCTGAAATAAACCCATGACTGTAACAGACATCTGTGAAGTCAGCTCAAGGTCCCTCATAAATCACACTACCTTAATGACGGGGTAAATGGCCCATGGTGGTAAAATGTGATCTCTCAGTGGGCCGCAGTTACACTCTGAAGGCTCCTGGTTCGCGCACTCGTTATGGCGCTGGAACAGGAAGTGACACCAAAATAAATAAATAAATCAATCAATCAATAAATCAGCTGCCTGAAAACTTTATATCAACGTCAAGAAACATGCCTTCAGCTGGCCTGAAATCATGCTGAGGCATGGCATTCTGTTTTTACTAGAACTGTTTATAACTATTTAATAATTGTTTTCTTTTTTCATATTGTAAGACACTTTCTCACCGTAGTATGGCACCACGCACAGCTTTTTCCTTGCAAACCCTTAATCTTCTTCTGACACTTGTCACACTTCCCAGACTCACAGTTCCCAATCACCCAGTCATGGGTTGAAACCTGGGCAAACAAACGCACACGTAACACACACATATAACACACACACAACACACACAACACACACAGAAAGTAATAAATCACAGCATGCCTTATACTAAGGAAAAACAAAATCAGACAAGCTGTGTTTTGCGAGAATGCAGTCACCCAACTGAACTTCCCAGAAGTCATTTACATCGCCATAGCAACCACAGCAAAACAATGGAACTTAAGAAGAATCAGCAAATCTCTTCTGCTGAATATTTGCCTTTATTTTCCACAGAAAACTAGTCCGTGTTTTAGGGTTATATCACCAACTAGATGAATGGATATCCTGAGACTCTCCCACCCACATCCCGTTTTAACAATGTGGTTTCTGTGACATGGAAAATCCCTCATTCAAAGCTGGGCCCCTGCTTAATTTTGTTATGGTCTATTATATTTTGGTTCTGCGTTTCAAAATAAGTAATACGATCCTTTTGCCAAAAGTGATTTAAGCTCTAATGTGCTACCCAGTCCCAGGTTTTGGTTGCCTGAAAACTGACAAGGCTAAAAAAAAAGGTCATAGCTAACATAATGTAATAATGTATGACAAGCTAGCTAGCTAGTTAACTGCTTTAAATACAGACTATGGAAAACTATTATCCTCTTCTAAAAATGTTTCTAATGTCCTCGACCAAAAGTCAGCAAAAATTTTAGCTATGAAATGTAGTGTTCTGTCCTCACATAGCCAAAAGCATGTGTACATCTGACCATCACACCTATATGTGCTTTTTTTCCCACTAGATTTTGGAGCGTGGATGTGTGGATTTTTGATCATTCATCCACAAGATCATTATTGAGGTCAGGTACTGATGTTGGGAGAGGAGGTCTGAGGTGCAGTCGGTGTTCCAGTTCAATGGGGTTGAGGTCAGGGCTCTGTGCAGGACACTCAAGTTCTTCCACCCCAACCTTCACACACCATGTCTTCATGGAGCTCGCTTTGTGCACAGGGGCACTGTCATGCTGGAACAGGTTTGGGCCTCTTAGTTCCAGTGAAGGGAAACCGTAATGCTACAGCATACAAAGACATTCTATACAATTTTGTGCTTCCAACTTTGTGGCAACAGTCTGGGGAAGAACCACATATGCATGTGAGGGTTAGGTGTCCACAAAATCTTTTGCTATATAGTGTATTATTCAAGTCTGGCTAGTGTCTTTATTTTCTCTCAGTATGTTGAACCAAGAGGTGACTGTTTGTGTAGCAAACAGGAGAGTTATATGACGGTTTTGCGCAACACTTTATTTTGCTTGGTTTTGTCAGTGTTTCCACTTACCCACATGTATCTGATTTTGAAAAGATCATCAGTCATCCACGCACAATAATTAATCCACTAGCAAAAATCAATCTACCATCAGCCATGTCACGCCCCAGCCGATGTGTGTAATGCAGCAGGAGGTGACATTCGGACATTAAAGTAACAGCAGTTACTTTATATAAGTGTTAAAGTAACAGCATCAAGGTGCTTTGCACCATGTTTAAACATACAGTACATACCAAATAAAAATGCTTTGCAAAAGTTTTTTATTCTCTGGTTATTAATCCTGCTTGGCAACTATAAATAACAAACTAATAGTCCAGACATGAAATCTGCTTGTCCTGTGTACCCGGGTTACTGATCTGTCCACTCCTGTTTAAGAACAGCTCATGGCTAGCTTCTATTTCACACCCGTTACTGGATATCTGATGTATGTTTAAAAGATTCACAATCAATTTTAGTGTTATTATTTATTACACTATTGACAGCTAGTGCACTGGATGCTAGCTACAGGGTTCCATAGTAGCATAGCAGCATGCTAGTTATGTTAAACTCTTGCTAACACACAGGAGAAAAATAACAGTAAGGTTACATCTGTGGCACAAAAATACTTGATTGTATATTGTATATAAAGATAATTGATTGTTTTGTCATGTGGTGTGTAAAGGAGAGCTGGTGTTAGCATTAGTTATCTTCCACCAGAACGCTAACATTACTATTTATCAACTGAAATACCAATACTGATCTCATCCTTATCTTAGAAAATACTGAATTTTTTATTTGGATGCATTTTAGGTTGTCAAACACTGTCAGTTTTTACAATAAATTTACACATATAGAGGCTGACTGTGTTTCTACATTGCTATGTTCAAGTGCTGTCTGATTTACGAAAAGCTTTAGAGTAGCCGTGCGGTAACACATGAGCGTGTCTGGAGTGATCGAGAGGTTAGAGTAATCTTACCCCAGCCTCCTTCTTGGATTTGACGTAGGTGCGAGTGCACGGAGCTGGATTCCTGTTGGCGCAGCGCCCATGGACCGTGTACTTGCAGCCTGCGGGAGGACAGAGAGTTGATGATGAAATAAACGCTTTATTTACTATAATTAGCTGAGGACTGGTGAGTCTGCGAGATACTGACATGTGCAGCAGAGGCCCTGTTTGCGCAGCCCCAGCAGCATGCTCTGACACACGTTACAGTACACCGGTTTGTTAAAATGTTTCATCCTCCACAGGTGCTGCCCGTCCGTCTGAGTCACCTGAGGAGAGAGAGGAAATGTTTACAGAATTGTTATAACTGTTGCACTTGTGAGGCAGTAAGAAGTGTTTTTTTTTTTTTTAAATCTCAGTGCCGTACACGTTCGCAATAACAAATTCATTCATTCGTTTATCTTCAATAACAGCTTTACAGTTGCTCAACTAGCTGACGCTTTTTTAATCCAAAGCAACTTACAACTGAGATGTTAAGGTTTCTTGCTCAAGGGCCCAACAGTGATAGCTTGGACATGTTGAGATTTGAACTCTCAACATTCTGAGCAGCCACCCAAAGCCTTTAACCCCAAACTACCGCTTACTTATAGTGGATCTGGCCATACACTCAGCATTAGGCTTCTCAATAATGTAACTTTAACCTAGTTAGAAGACGTCATGTATTTCCTGATCGATATCTTTTCCAGTTATATTTATTTTATCGTACATTTTGTATCGTAAGCTTGGCACAGACAAACAGTATTGCACCACAGCGCTTTTGAATTCTCAAATCTGATCAGTCAGAAGGTACTGATTAACCTTCTATAACAGCAGCTCTGACAGCAGTTCCGGCTCAATCCAAATCAAAGTTTTATATTAAGGCACTTGTTCTAATACGTTAACATTTCTATAGTAACACATAATTAACGTGGGCTTGTATGGCAGACCTTCCACTTACTCTAAGGCTAATCATAAATTGATTAGAAAAAAAAGTGGTATCATCGATATGGTGGAGAGGAGGGATTATTTAACATTTAAGGAAGGAACCTCCAGTGTCAGAGCTTTGTAACAGTCACTAGGTTTTCTGCCATGTGAAAGTCTTCAGGACAAAGCAGTTTATGCTTTCCGGTTTCTTGGTTGAAAGCTGTGTTTTTTGTCTTAACTTCAACTTCAAGAAAGAGCAAAAAGAGAGGCAGGTGCAAGGAAGACTATAGCTGTTTTAACATGAGTGATAACAGGAACTAACTTCTTTTGCGGATATTCTACAACATTAAATGTAACTATTTTTAGCATGACATTGGGACATGCTGTTATAAGAAAATAACAGGAAAGCAACAGTAAGTTCACACTTCCACATTACACCACCCCATCATTGATTACTTTCCTGTTATAGCACTTCCTGAATTGTTTTATTCTTTACATATTATCTACACACCAATCTGAACTTTTGGTTTTTTTCTTCTCCTCAGCTGTAGGTGGGATCCAACCATAAACACAAAGCACTGTGTTAGTAAATGGAAAAAAGCTTCATTAAAGATCATTATTCACTGAGATTGTTAGTCACCTTGCCCACTGTTCCATCCACACACATGGCTATTGTTCATAAATGATAACTCATCTGTGTGGGTGCACAGGCAAAAGATATGTCACACACTGTTTATTTGAGCTTTATCCTATTTATAGCTTGTTAGTTACTAGAGACTGTCAGTTGGTGTGACTCAGAGAGCTGCCAGCTTCATAACAGACCAGAGGAGATATGAAACTGCAAACCACAAAAATAAACTGCGAGCAGGCCTGTGAGTGCATGGTACGCCACCACGCTCAGAGATGGAAATAGATTCTGGGGAAATCCCTCCACACGCTTCTCATTATGTGGCCTAATATAAGGATCTGAGATCTCAGTCACACATGCAGATAGAAACCTGGTATGTATTCGCTGCATTTCTAAAAACTAAACCATCTTCCTAGGGTATAATGCAAGTGTATTACTGACCGTTCACATTTAGCCATGTCAAATAGTGTTCCGAGACGTTCCAGGCAAAAGGCAGGAGGAACATAATAATGAAATAATAAATAATAAGCAATAATAAGGAAAGCTGCTTTGTGAAAATGTCCATTGTTAAAAGTGCTATATAAATAAAACTGAATGGCACTTTGTTACTTAATCGTTTATTATGTTATAAAACTAGATCTACCCTTCTTTATCTCCTTCTCCACTAAACCTCCATTATTTTTTTTTCGAGGACTGCCATCCCTCAGCTCAGAGTGTAGCTATAATGCATCATCATCCTCATCATCATCCTCATATAATCAGTTGCACTGTGTGTGTGTTATATTCACCATCCAGGAATAAGTATGTGAAACTGGAAAATATTTCAGGGGGTCCAAACAAAATCCACCCTCCTAGCTATGACACTGAGCTGAGACTTTCATAAATGCATATGTGCATTTGTGTGTGTTCAATACTACAGTACTGTTAAAATGCCAAGTACAGTTAACCACAACTTCCTGAGTTTCAGCTCATGAAAGTGGATGTGAAGAGTGAGCCACACACACGAGTTATCTTAACAGCATTTACTTCAGCATTATGTAAAAGAGGAATGAGAACATGGCATTAGAAAATTAGGAAAACTTCCTTAAAAAACAAAACAAACAAAAAAAAAAAACAGAAACATACACTGCCCTCCAAAAGTTTGGAAACGCCTGAACAAAATAGGGTTTTTGGGCAATATCAGCATAAATCCTC
>CM075018.1:4242639-4254957 GCA_037576675.1 Pangasius sanitwongsei | reverse complement strand
AGGATTTATGCTGATATTGCCCAAAAACCCTATTTTGTTCAGGCGTTTCCAAACTTTTGGAGGGCAGTGTATAACTGAATGCTGACAGTGTGCTTGTGCATTTGTGTGTGTGTGCATGCATGTGTGTCTAACCTTCAACCCCAGTAAGACCAGTAGAGGCACGTTGTTCATCCCTCCTTCCACCCACTCGTCCAGCGACACGGTTCCACTGCTGTCCGAGTCAATCGCTGTCATCATGTCCTTCAGCACCTAGGAGTCAGAAAGTAAAAATATTGTGTGTGTGTGTGTGTGTGTGTGTGTGTGTGTGAGGTTTTCAAGATGCACTACTGCACAGAAACCAATATAGCTATCTGTTCTATTTGAAAGTGTGTTAAATTATCTTTAAACATTACCAATACCATTATTATCTACTCATCATACAACATCATGACATAATCAACACCAAACAAAAACACACTGAAGTTTTAAGTCAGCATGTTTAAAAGAAGTCGGCCATGTTACGTTATATGATTATTACAATTTTAGAAACACATTTAAACACTAATGCGCCTTTAATTTTGCACTGGTGCTTCCCTTACTGGAGCAATGTTAGCCTTGTGGCCATTATGCAAAAACAAATAAGCGAGCATCAGACACAGAACATGTCTCAGCTCCTCAAATACACTTTGCCTAAAGAGAAAAAAAGGTTTTTGTTTTACTGTCAAATATGTAAGCAAATTCCACAAAGCCCCATCCTCAAGGGTAGGTTTAGACTAAGAAACCTAAGTAATCTAACACGCTATGACGGTATGTCACACTTGCTGGCAGCATAACACACACACACACACACACACACACACACAGAAGAAGGTACACTCACAGGTCTGAGCTCTGACACGTCCCAGCCCAGATAGTCAGCTGCGTGCATCATTTGAGCGATAATCCGGTCCACTTCCTGTGACAGGAAAAAGATTTTACAAAGCTGATTAGCACCACAACTATTACACATAAACACCTGATCAATTAAACAACCGATCAAATAAACATCAACGCAAATAAACACCTGATCAGACATACACCTGTTCAAATAAATATCTGATTAAACAAACACTCATTCAAATAAACACCTGTTCAAATAAACAACTGATCAAATAAACACCTGATTAAACAAGCACCTGTTCAAACAAACACCTGAACAAATGAGCATGTGATCAAATAAACACCTGAGCAAATAAACACCCGTTCAAATAAACAACTGATCAAATAAACACTTGATCAGATAAACACCTCATCAAATAAAAACACCTGATCATGTGAACACCTGGTCAAATAAATACCTGATCAGACAAACATTTGATCAAATAAACACTGGTCAAATAAACACCTGATTAAACAAACACATGGTCAAATAAATGTTTGATTAAATAAATACTGGATCAGACAAATATCTGAAATCTCAAATAAACACCTGATCAAATAAAAACACCTGATCAAATGAACATCTAGTCAAATAAATTCCTGATCAGGCAAATATCTGATCAAATGAACACCTGATTAAACAAACGCATGATCAAATAAACGTGTGAGCAAATAAACACCTGATCAAACACCTGATCAAATAAACCACCAATCAAATAACCGGCTGATCAAACATACACTCAATCAAATAAACACCAGAGCAAATAAACATCTGATCAAATAAACAATTTATCAACTAAACATCTGATTAAATAAACAGATGATCAACCAGGCAGACAGACAGACAGGAAGACAGGCCCATAACCAGACACAGAGACAGGCTGGCCATCAGGCAGACAGACAGACAGGCAGGCAGGCAGACAGACAGACAGGAAGACAGGCCCATAACCAGACACAGAGACAGGCTGGCCATCAGGCAGACAGACAGACAGGCAGACAGGCAGGCAGGCAGACAGACAGGCAGACAGGCAGGCAGGCAGGCAGACAGACAGGCAGGCAGACAGGCAGACAGGCAGACAGGACTTACTGAACTGTCCAGGACTCCGTTGCCATCTCGGTCATAAAGTCTGAAAGCGACTGAGGAAAGAGAGATGGGATTTAGCTTCTTAGCCCCCATGACTTAATGGAGACAAGGCTGTGTTAAAACATGCTAAGACTCACACTCTAGTTTGTCTCGAGGCTGCCCATCCTCCAGCAGGGAGAAATAACAGGACACGTCTTTAAGGAAGACCTCCCCTTAGAGACAGAACAAAAACAAACAGTGCTTATGGTAATTAGTGAAGTGCGGATCAAGATGCAGGACAGTGAAAAATGCCAAACATAAAAATTCACATGAGGATTTAACAATTTTCACAATCTTTCCTTTTTTGGATATAGCTTAATTTTTGTAATTTCCAGGGGAAACTGATCTTTATGTTTTTTTTTCTGTATATATTCTGCCAATCAAAGAACCTGGAGTCAGAGGTCAAGGTCCCTGAAGCAGATGATGTTTAAGGAATTTGCTCAAGGCCCCAACTCTGCCAGTTTGGCAGTTATGAACCTTTTACAGCTGGTCAACATGATATGATATCAATATTGTTATATATTAACATGAGAACACACTTTTTTTTGGGTACTGTAGTGATCATCAGGTGGTTTTATAGCATCACTGTTACTCACAAAAAATCATTTTCCCTCTTACTGCTTATTAAACTCTCAGATCTTGTTTTGGAATCTTTAAGGCAAGACACTACAGATAGAAATTATAATTCTGTTCACATTAGGCATTTTTCAGATTTTTGGATAAACTGTATATACAACTTTAACATCATACTTCTTTTAAACCATTTTCTGTTGACATTTCCTTATGTTTTGGATTGCTGTCTCGTTGCAGGATTCACTCAGATTTCATTTGTAACTTCTGGGATTTCTTTTTACTGGTAGAAATACTGTTAAACAGACACACGTTCCTGTTTTTCTTTCAAAAACTATGCGGGGTGCAAACTTTTGCAAACTATATATAATATTAGTGCAGCTTTATCACTAGACACTCCATCACTGCACAAATTTAAGAGACAAACGAGAGAAGGCGTCAGGGTTCGGAGACTCACTGGCCTCATCGGAGGTCTTGAAGGACTTGAAGAGGCGCTCGCAGAGATCCTGAGGGAACTCGTCCACCTCCAGATATGTGTTCAGGAAGAGACGGAAGCCTTCCTTATCAATGCACTGATGGATGCAGAGAAAAGTGAAAAATGGCGTCTTCTCAGTAATGAACACAGCCACACTCACTCATCACTCATCACACACTCTCACACACTCACGAATAATTCAGAGGCAGCTTCCTGACGGTTGATACAAAATACCTCAATTTGTCATCATCACAGCTGGCAGAAAACATGGCAACACTTTCTATAGAGCCCATCCTCATAAATCATTATAACTGCTTGTAAGTCTTAAATCTGACTGGTCAGAAAGTGTTGATTAATTTCCTTTGACTCAGATCATAGGTTTGTAATTAATGCGCTCATTCTAATACGTCATTGTTTCTACAGTAACAGCTCATTCACAGCGAATTTTATGGCAGAAGATCTGCATAATCTAAGACTACTAAAAGAACATACTAAAAATGTTGTTATTTTACAAAGAAAAACTGTTAACAAATTTAAGGAAACATTTAGTAAACATTTGTGGAAGGAGTCTCCAGTGTCAGAGCTTTGAAATGGTCAAACAACTTTGTCTTTTGTGTTTTAATAAAGAAAAGAGGCTGGTGAGCAAACGACTGTTTATGGACAGTGTAGCATAAGTGATAACAGGAACTAACTGGTTTCATGGACGTTTCACGACGTTAAATGCAACTATAAATGGTTAAAAAGTATGTGGTGTTCAATAATAAATTAAAAATGATATTTTTTGGCAGATTGTTGTAATAAATGAGGAATAATACACTGCGGGAAGTGCTGTTACAAGAAAATAATCAACTTCAGGGTGGTAACATTAACTATGCTTAGTGCCAGGCAGATCATTTCACCTAGTCGTTTATTTTTTCCTCTAACAGCACATCTATATAATTCCTTACATAAATAATTCCTTGAAAGCGTTTAATCACATTGTAATGCATGTGTCACTATTCATTTTAATCGCATTTTCCAAAACACTAATCATTTTTTGTAATGTGCCTTAATTATTTTGACATTAAAGGTTTCTTCAAGACTCAGTAAAGTAATAGCGTATTAAGGTTTTTTTTTTTTTTGTGTTACAAAAATGAAGTTATTTGTGTTTTACACTTTATAATGAGGAATAATTTAACATGTTCACTTTTTTGAAGCAGTTTTTGGAAGCATTTTAAATCTTTATAATGTTTGTTGTTTTAAATAAAATTGTTGACAAATATTAGTTATAGTAATTACCCATTATTAGTTATAAAGGCTGTGCATTATAATGAATAATAACACGGGTTGCAATGATGAATATAATCTTTATGTGCAGTATTAGACTTTATATAAAAAGTTTACAAGGATTAATTACCAACTTACGAAAAAGTATAAGCATAGTTATACTGCAATTATGAATATGTTACCTAAAATAGAAAAAGAAACTGAACCATAACACCATAACATAACAGCAGAGCTCCTGAGGGAGGGCGACGGTTTCCTCCCACTGGTGCTGCACTACAAACCCAAACCCAGTTCCGTGTCTCAGCACTAATGCCGTCCTCTTTTCTGCGAGACAAACTCAAACTTTAAAGCCCTGAGGACACCTGTGCTCCTTTGGTGTAAAAGTGGAAAATTATGACGCATACCACAGACAGTTTTAGACACACACACACACACACACACACACAGGCACATACACAGACATCTCAGTGAGCTCATGTATGACGCAGTCGGCATTAGGGAATACTGCATTCAGTTGAGCCAGATGATATGAGTCTGTCCCAAAAGGGCTGCATTATCATTAAAATTAAAATCAGTTATTTTGCTCACTATTGAAATCATGATTATTCATCCTATTTTGCGTCACACAAATCGCACCCTTGCTTCACTGAATCACCTGGATCACATCAACTGTAGCTTTGTAAATAAGAACTG
The DNA here is from genome assembly GCA_037576675.1 of Pangasius sanitwongsei. NCBI lineage: Eukaryota > Metazoa > Chordata > Actinopteri > Siluriformes > Pangasiidae > Pangasius > Pangasius sanitwongsei. Next base: position 4,249,933 of record CM075018.1, on the reverse strand, counting down.
CTGCTGTAACCATAAAGACTGTCCTGTGCTCATCCCAGGACTCATGATCTGCTCATACTGAACATCCTTAATACTGTTTGCCTTTACTCTTCTACACCTGCATACTGTAATGATTTATAATCTCACTATCCAGTGTCACTCAGAAGAAGACGGGCTCCATTTTGAATCTGGTTCCTCTCAAGGCTTCTGAAGGCTAATGGAGACAATTCCAGCATGTCTTGTCTAGTCAGCTTTACTTTTGTGTGTCGTATCATCTGGCTCAACTGATCTCAATGTTCTCTGCCTGTGTAGCCAAATGAAATTGATTTAGTCTGCTGTCTCAGCGTGTTTAGGAAAGCGGAGTGTGTCAGAGAGAACTGGAATTGGTCAGATCATTGGTCAGAAGCAAATAAATGGGAAGCTTGTAATGCACCAGTCATTTAAAAACATTAGCTAATTAACTTAAACAGTTAAGCTCACCAGTTTCACAGTTGACTGATTGGGATTAATTAATTGAGGAATATTATCAAATTAATTGTGCACCCAACATTTCATGTCCTGAGTATAGATCTGTGCAAAACCAAGGCTCACTGTGCACAGTGTTTGTTGTGCATTGAAGTGCATATGAATTTTATCCATTAACATGGATAACTGCCCCATTTAGCTCGACAGAGTTATTATTGGACTTAAAAATGGAAACTGGATCAAGCACTAATAGCAGTGCACTGAGGCAGGACTCACGCTGCCCCATGCTTGCTCTATAAACATTAAGCAATAGGACAGTTAATGGCAGCGTCACAGTTTTTATACCAAATTGGGCTAGTTTAAAATCTTGTTTTTGCAAAATAATCATATCAAATAATCATATCAAAATAATCAAATGATGTACAGAACCATTTCTATTATAAGATATATTGCGATATATTTGGAAAAAGGGATTATGGAGTGCATAATGTCTGTACATCAGAAATGCGTGTGCACCACAGTGACCTTGTTTCTCACACAAAGGCTGAAAAAAATAAAAAGAAAGGTGTCTTCCTTTTTCAATGCGTAAATTTTTTTTAGGACAGTTGTAAGTCTTTTTGAGATGTACTTGGCTGGAAGTTCTGCTGAAACCTCGTAATATTAGCTTTTCTAAATGTGCCACGCTAGCACTGGGAAACACACCTCCTGTATCAAACACTGCTGAACAAAGGTACATCTAAAACAAGCTGCTAGACTGTATGTAGGATGACTGTACGCTGTTGACTCTCAACTAGCTATTACAGGATTCCTCTAAAGATTCACCAGAGAGTAGTCTATAGGATAAGTCATGTGTGATAGCCGCTCAACTTCATTTTGTTTGAGGCTATGTCATCATTAATGTCGTCCTGCCTCACCAAAATCTGTGGTCACCACTTTGTTTACAACCAGATGACCCATGTTCGAGCAAATCCATTGGAGCGCCGTCTGAACATGTGCTTCAATGGAAAGGATAAGACTGAAAATCTGACCTTTTGTACAAAGGAGTTAACATGGTGAATATCACAAATTTGCTTAAATTTCAATAGTAAATGCTGAATATTCAACATATTGAAAAATTCTGCTCTTTATTTTAATTTTTTCAAAATTTATTTCCAGTTTTAATTTTTTTAAAAAATTCCCATATTTTCAATGTGGTCTCAGACTTTTATATATAATTTTGTATATAATCAAAATCAGCCATGTATTAGGAGGTAACAGGTTAAACATAATGTTTTTGCATTTGAATTCAGGGAGGGATCGGGCTTTGGCAGATATCAAGCAGGAAGATGTATGCAGAAGCTTCGAGTGTGTGGGAGTTTGAGTGAGTGTGAGTGAGGCTAAAGGAGTGACACAATCATGTTCACTTTGCATATTAGTTTGGCGTAAAGTGAAAAAGGGCAGCCGGCACACGACCCGCCAGCTCACATTCTCACCTCTCCATGCCTGTACCGAGCCAGCTGGCCATCTGCGTCGAATTCCCTCAGCACATCTTTCACCTTCAAACTGCAATCTGGAGACACGCACACACACGCATACACAGAAAGAGAACAAGTTTGGGATTCAAACATCGGTTTTGAGATTCAAATATGCCTCTTTTACACTGAGGCGCACATGCATGCACACACACACACACACACACACAGCATCTTGCACATTCACTGAGATGAGTGAGGCAGTGAGACCCTGTGATCAGTGTGTGGGCGGCTCAACACTCACAGTCCATGTATTGCTGCAGCTGGATGAAGTCCACCGGACTCAGCTCCTTCCCATCTGGCTCCACAGGATCTGCCATCATGCCCCGGGACAAGAGACCTCACTACAGAGAGAGCGAGAGAGAGAGAGAGAGAGAAATAGAAAACATCATGTATAATATAATTTCAGCTTATATCATGTTGAAGCCGTAATCATAACCATACTTCTCATGCTACATGCTCTCATGCTCTTCCTCTGTTTTACTTTTTTCAGTTATTCCTTTTTTTTTTTTTTTAACTGTTCTTAATTTATATGGGTCTTTGGTAGCAGGTACCTATAATAACAAAGGAAGAGAAGAGTAAGGAAGGAAGGAAAGAAGGAAGAATAGATGGATGGATGAACAGATGGATCGATGGAAAGAAGGAATATAGGAAAAAAGGAAGGATGGATGGAAGGAAGGGAAGATGGATGGAAGAATGGATGGATGGAATGACAACGGGTAATCACCCAGGAATTGCTCTAGGACTTGGTCCAACAGATTGCTCGGTCAGTCTACCCAAGTTTGCACCTAAGTACCTAATGTTCTGATTATTGAGACAGTCGAGAGATTCAGACTCCAGCATTGTTGAGCTCTTGAACAAACCCTTCACTCCAAAGCCACTGCATCTGACCTCTAACCCTTGACCTCTGACCCCTACCATGCTGGGGTGAAATCTGTAAATGTTCCTACAGCATCGCTGCAACATTTTCCACAATTAACCACTACAGCACACGTTGTTAGAACATGACTAACAGTACATTATTTCTGAAGCAAGAAAGTATGGCTGGGATTCAGCTCTCTTTGCTCTTCCTGCATTTATCTTGCACTTATTTATAATCGCTCATATCACTGTCAGCTTGCTCAACAGCTCCGTGCTCAGACTGGATTCTGTCTCCCTCACAGGTCACTTTGGATAAAAGAGTCTGCCAAATGAATAAATGTAAATGTAAATGTGAATGTCGATGCAAATATAAATGTGGATGTGAAATGTAAACAACATGGCCACGTTTAACAGAAGAAAGATGAGTCCAAGCTTATCCACCGAGGGCTGGTGCTGGCTGCGGGCTTTTATTCCAGCCAAGCCAGAGAACATCTGACACAACTCATCAGTCTTCTGAAGGACAGGTGGGACTGGGTGTTGCTTTGGCTTGGTTGTGATGAAAAAAAAAAAAAAGTCTTTCGCAACTTCATTCCTACTGCAATAAATAACAGAATAAACCTCTACTAAGGATGGATGCATACCAATTTTTTTTTAGACTGAGTATAACTGAGTACACAGTTTGGTACTCTATGATACCAACACTAATAATGATACTAAAATCATTACACTACTTAGTAATAATCAATCAGGGGCATCGTGGACCATTTTATTTAGCTGTCTGCTGCTATTAATGAACTCCTTGTGCTGTGTTTTATGTAAGATTTAAAAGATGAAGGCATTTAAAACGAAAGCGCAAGTTGTCACGCATGTCTCGTGTCTCAGTGCTCAGTGCTCACAGAACTGAAGTGCTCTGATGCACACACTTTCTCTGCATGCTTGCTTCACTGCTCTGTGTGTGTGTGTGTACAATTCATGGTACTTTGCACTCGTTTTTAATAACTACACTCGCTGATATTGCCATCACACTCTCAATTCAAGATGCTGCATTAACATCATAAGATGTTTTATCAGGTCATGTGCACTGTAAAAAGATGCTGTAGTTCCTTCCTGTGATAGTTGCCCAGAACACAGTTTGCAGTCTGCTTTGCTACGAGTGCCATCATTAACCATGAAACATGTTCAGATTAGTAATTTCATGTCGTCTGTTCTGTAGTGTAGCAATGTACACTATACTCACATCACATCGTATCACATGGAATTGGATTTTTTATCAATACAAGTACGAGTAATGAGCATAGTTTTGGATCCATACCCGATACCAGTATCCATATTGATGCACCCCTAATCACTGCAGTTAATATTTAATTAGATAGACAGTGTTAATGATGATAATGTCTGTGACAATGTGTGAAAAAAATGGCTGAGTATAAAACAAATCATTGACTGTGCATTGTGTCTAACACAAGAATGCAGGCTCCAGACCAAACTGTCACACTCTGCTATAGTGTGCAGCTTTTATAATGTGTGTGTGTGTGTGTGTGTGTGTGTGTGTCTCATCTGTGATGGGAAATAGATCAGTCTGCCGATGCTAAAAGGTGTCTGGCTCACGGAGCCGTGTGATCCAGCAGCCTCTTTTCGGCTTTCCCTGGAGAAATGAGTAGGAAGTGAGTCTTTAGCACGCTGTCGCTCTGCCGTCTGTTTGAAGAACTCTGTAGACACACGAGAGAATGACAGCGTGCTAAAGACTAAGATCCTCCTCACTCCTCCAGGGAAAGCCAAAAGAAGCATCTGGATCTAATTGCCATTGAATTGGGTGACCCACTTTAGGAGAGTGTGGACAGTCTCAAGCTCCTGGTCATATCATTTCCTCAACATAGGACCTTTAAATAGAATTTTTTTAAAAAATCCAGTGTCTACCCTGACCTTACAATTTAAGATGAATATGTAGGAGTCCATTAATGAGAGTCTAAAATGAGGACAGGTTATTTTACTAAAACTCTGAGAATAAGTATAGCCTTTTAATAATAATAATAATAATAAGAAGAAGAAGAAGAAGAAGAAGAAGAAGGAGAAGAAGAAATCAGCAGCAGCATCACCACTATTTATATACTACTTTTCCTTTAAAAATAAAACTCAACCAACAAAGAGAAAGACAAACCTGACATACAACTAAATTAAAAATGGATAAAGGAATAAAACGTGACAAGGTGCGCTGGTACAGAAAAATAAATCAAGAGGGGGTGGTGTGATGGGACCTGATGTGAAGTGGGGTTACTGTTCCCAAATCAAAGTTGATTATTTTCCTATAATTTGCCTGTATTAAAAACGGCACATGCTTTTTAGCTATTTATAGTTGTATTTCAAGTTGTAGAACAGCCATAAGACAAATTAGTTCCTGTTATCACTTACATTATAGCAGCTATAAACAGTCATTCTCTCATCAGCTGTTTTTTTTCCTCACTCTTTAATTTAACGAGACAAACAAAACCAGCTTATCATGTTACAAAGAAACCAAAAATCTTACTGACTGGAAAAAAAAAAAACCCGCTGACACTGAACCTTCCTTATATATAAATGCTTACAGAAAGTTTTACCACATCAACAATTTTCTTTGTTAAAAAAACGGCACAATTTTAATCCCCTTATTATTAATATTACATTGCATAAGTGTACGCCATACCAGTCCCTGTGTCAGTTATGTCTATAAAAATTATAATGTATTAGAACAAGCTCATTAATGTAAACTTATGATCTGTAGCGGAAAAATAGCCAGAGCTGCTGTTACAGAAAATGAATCACCTTCCGACCAATCAGATTTGAGAATTCAACAGCACTGTGGTATACATAAAAAAGTCAAATATTGTGCAATCAATGCAAGTCAAAAATTAAACAGAGTTTCAAGAATTAATCATAAATACCAGGGGGAAAAAAAGGATATTTTAAAGTTACTGTTTACCGTTTCTTAATTTCAGGCATTGTTTGCATTTTTGGGTCCTGAATTTGGCTCTGCCCCCCACTTAGAATGAGCTTCTTGACTCCACCCCTTTTCATTAAACAAAAACTCATGAGGCATATGCCTCTTTCCCCCCCCAGAGACAGTGAGGGACAAGGAAAGGCTTATGGATATTAAAAATGTAATTCACCTTGTAAGCAGCAAGTTTTAAAATGACAAACTGCTCCTTTAAAATGTAATGGAATTCATGATTATGAATATAGACAACCTGTGATGTTTGGAGCATAAAAACAAAAAAGGCCACTTTCTTTCCATTTTTCTTGCACTGAAGTCTCGGGATGTTCAGCAAGGCTGCACTTGATCTTAAACCTGTCAGACTGATAATCATGCTGAAATGGATGAAAGTGCAGAACCATTAGGAGCTATAAAAGCAATGAATTCTACCTGAGAGCTGCAGCGTGGTGTAGGGATGCTAAATGGCTTGCTTTGATGCGCATAACAACTCTGATTGCAGAGTTTGATCGAGCTATAGCCTATTACAGTTTCAGACACCGTCATAAACAAAGCGTGAAATGGTCTAATGGAGAAAGGACGGAGGGGTGAGTCGGCCTGCTGGCATCCTGCAGTCGTGTAGCAGTTAGTGAGTGAGCAGAAAGTGAAACAAATATCACGACTGTTCTCCACCTAAAATGGAGGAATTACCAAGAGCAAGCGATTAGAGGCGTCATGTTATCAAGTGGTCATGAGATGATGATGAGGTGATATAATGAGGACCCCCCCCACCCTCACCCACACACACACACACACACACCCACACACACACACACACACACACACACAGCCAACAGAGAAGGTTATGTAAGGAATGAAAGATGACGGGGCGTTACTGTTACCACCCTGAATCTGATTTGCATACAATAGCATGTGCCGAGGTGTTTTACTACCACAGCAAGTCATACTTTGTACTTCTAATTAAAGTTTACAGGTTTTCCCATCATGCTTTGTATTCTTGAAACTAATTACTTCCTGCTAGCACATACTGTACCAAACTGACATGACTGACGTTGGAGACTCCTTCCAAAATACACATCTCCTTAGGGTTTATTTTCTCCATTTATTAGCATCCACAATACAAGTCCTTATGAATGAGTTGTTGCTATAGAAACGATAACATCATAGTACAAACACATTAATATAAACCATTAATATAAACCTGTGATTTGCCTTGCAGGTAGAACTACTGTCAGAGCTGCTGTTATAGAAAATGACTCAATTCAATAGTGGTATTATAAGTATTTAACAGTTCCTAAAGATGAAGCAAAAAACAGTTCCACTTCTGATTAAATGCTTCTCCTCGATGAAATAATTTATTTTGGCAAAATACTTCATATGAAACAGTGTTGTAAAGCTGATATTACATACAGTTAGGTCCGGAAGTATTTGGACAGTGACAGAGTTTTTGTGATTTTGCCTTTATACACCAGCACAATGGATTTGAAATAAAACAATCAAGATGTGATCGAAG
>CM075018.1:4180968-4226375 GCA_037576675.1 Pangasius sanitwongsei | reverse complement strand
AAATCCCCACAGCCACGCTCCAAAATCTAGTGGAAAGCCTTCCCAGAAGAGTGGAGCTTATTATAACAGCAAAAGGGACTAAATCTGGAATGTGATGTTCAACAAACACATACGGGTGTGGCGGTCAGGATCTAAACTTGCGATGGACAGGTGTTTGCAGACTTGTGGCCATATAGTGTATTTGTCATGCCAATAAAGCAACTTTTCAATTTGAATTTAAATTCGATAGAGAGAGACAGACATAGAGACAAATAAACAGAAAGAGAGACAGAAAATGGGGGGGGGGCTAAAGAAAGAGGGAGTGTGAATACAGTGACAGCTGGATCTCCACCTTAAACACATTACAGTGTAGATTAGATTAGATTACATTCAACTTTGTCACTGTGCAGAGTAAAAGTACAGAGCCAAGGAAATGCAGATAGCATCTATGAATTGCAAATAGCAATATGTCTATATATATATATATGCACAAGGTATGAGGTAGAGAAAGTAGAGACCAGCTCAGTGCAAATTACAAGGTGTACAAATATAGAAGGTGCACTGTTCAGAGAAATGAGGTGTATATATATCCGGTGACGAGTAGGTGACCATACTGATTGCATCATGTAGTAATTAGTCAGTTATGTGCAAGGAGGCGAGTTGAGGATGAGGTGTAAGGGCAAGTTACCGTGGCAGTGCAAATGACAAGAGTGATTTCACTATCATGGAAAAATAAACAAATAGAGGCATCTCCGGTTCCCTCCAACCAGTAGCCGGATTGCTCTAATTGTCCCTAGGTGTGAATGAGTGTGTGAATGAGTGTGTGTGTGTGTGTTCCCGTCTCACACCCAGTGTTCCTGGGATAGACTCCGGATCCACCACCACCCTGACCAGGATAAAGCGCTTAGTGAAGATGAACAAATGAATGAAAAAAATATATTTAAACGAAAAGATTTTTTGAAATAAAAGACAATATGCAGAAAATGAAAACAAAACACAAATTTTAATTGATTAAGAATTCATTTAAAATGCATTTACTCAAAAAAGCAAACGAATTGCAAATATATCAACATCAATACTACAATAATTCATATTATAAGAAACAAGGAAACATTAATAAAAAGCCCAACATATTCACTACTACTACTACTACTACTACTAATAATAATAATAATTTTGTGCATGCAATTGTTAATACAAAACAGGTTTCAACTATTAACATACATTTAGCCCATAAAATATTGAAACTAAAAAAGAAATGAGATTCCTCTCCATAATCTTAATTATTAATCATAATAATAAAAAAAAGAATTCAAAAAGAATAGAAACTGTAAATATTAATAAGAAAAAAAGAGTAATAAAATACATTTTGGGAACATATAAAGTCCAACAATAAAATTATATATATACTGTTAAAATATGCAGTATATTTAATAAATCTATTATAAATATTTGATACCATATTGCAACATTTACATAATATTAAAAATGTAAAGGTGAAATATGTGGACAGCCACTTTATCTGAAAGAACCACAGTAGTATAACAATGACAGTGTGTAAGTGTGTGTGTGTGTATGTGTGGGTGTCTGGAAGAAATTTCACTGACACACACACACAAGCACAAACACACACACGCACAAACACCGACTAGCTTTCCATCACACAGTGACCCGACAAAAGGCAGGATTAAAACAACTCGCTTCAATGGAGTGCAAGCAAATACTCAACACAAGGGATTAGGCTTGTTTGCATGCATGTGTGTGTGTGTGTGTGTGTGTGTGTGATGAAACAGAATAACAGTGAATAAAAAGCAATCAGAAAAATGTTATGTGTAAGTGCTCCCAAGTCTCCGTTTTCAGTTAACCCTTTCAGAAAATCGTACTCATTTAATGCAAAAAGATGTTTCAGTGTTTTAGGAAAAACCTAAAAAAAAGTTTTTGGAAAATGGTGGCGTAGCACAGTACAGTGATGTTGTGACAAAACAGTGGACATGAGGGAGACCAAATCAGGTCACACACTACATAATCCGCCCTGAATGGCTTTACCACACAACTCTATGCTCATTAATAATAATACGCTGTAAGGCATGTGGTTACTATATACAGACGAGAGAAAAGGTACTGGAAAAACCAGTAGTGAAACATTTCTATCCTGAAGGGCGTGGTCTCTTCCAGAATGACCCGCCCCTATCCACAGTGCACGAGGGCTCACTGGTGAGAATGAAAATGATGTAAATCATATGCTATGGCCTTCACACTCACCAGATCTCAAGCACATTGAACAACAATGTGAGATTTTGGAACGATGTGTCGATGACCACCGTCATCCAAACGCCATGTGAGGAAAAATCTTTTGAAAGAAAGGTTCTTCTTCACTCCAGTACGGTTCCTAACACATGTAGAATCGACGCCAAGGAGCACTGAAGCTTTTCTGGTTGATTTTTATGTTGGTTTGTCCTTTAATTTGTCACCTAATATTCAAAAGCAATACTCTAACCTTTCTTATTTTGTTCAGATTTGAAGGATCTCACGCTCTGTCACATATCAGGTCATCCTGTTCTTTGAAAAACAATGTGCAAAACAATGTGCAAAAACAGACAATAGGACTGGGCGATACAACCGCATTATTATAGCGATATCATGATAAAGTATGTAACAATATGCTTTTCTGAAATATCGTGGATATCGTATCTTTTTGTAAATAATTACAAACTGACCGAAGCAGATAATGTGGTGTTATAATTTTTAACGTAATCTTTACAATTATACATTTAAAAATAAATCTATTTTTTAAATGCTATTTTTTATACATAAAATGTTATTTTATAAATATGAAAAATAAAATAAATTAATTCTAATTTATATATATATATATATATATATATATATATAGACACAGTTTGTCTATTTATTTATTTTTAATACAACACTACACAACAGAATCCTATATTTCGTGATAAACATCAGGTATCGTAGAAATGCCTTCAAGTATCATAATGATATTTTTGATATTTTGATATTTTAGATATCACTCGCCCCTAGTGGACAGTACTGCAATTGTTCAAATGTTGGCCAATTACAATTTACTTACGTAACCAGCGCCTCCATTTTGTTTTTACTTAAGTAGAGAAGCACGTGCATGTTTGACGTCCTGCGTCCTTTCCCCTTCAGTGAATTGCCTTTTCACAACATTGTAGCGTTCTCCCATATTGCCATAGCAACAGGTCACAAATGTTAAACACTACAGCTAACCCGTCAATGCTGACACCTCTGCTACACATACTGTATTTCAGCACATTTCTAACAATACTGAGAAAGGTGATAAACACACTGTCGTGATGAGATCAGTGACAAACTCGTATCATGTTCGGAAATAAATATCTGTTTATTAATGTTGTCAAAAAAACACACAACACAAAAGAGCGACAGAGGTAAACAGCGCCACATCCATAAAGACACTGCACTGCAAAAAAGAAACTGAAACTGAACAGTTTAGCTTTGACAGGACGAGACACGAACATCAGCCAGTAAACCCTGCAGTAACACTACGCATCAGTCTCACATCACATCACAACTATACACTCACTCCTTCTTTTCACCATGTACACCACAACCATGCTTTAGGGGAGAAAATGGTCAGGTTGGTACTAAAATGTCAAACCTTCACACATGGTTATGGATACGAAAGGCCTAATGGTGAAAATATGTATAAGTATGAAATATGTATAATATGATTACAAATGTTGATTATTCTTGAATATTAGTCAAGATTTCACAGTATAGTTGATTCAGAAACAAACGTCAGTATTATTGTCTCGTTTATGATCAAATCCTTTCTGGGTAATGAGCATACAGAGTGTGTGAAAGTGTGAAAACTCAGAAGAAACAGGATTCTGAAAACCATGCTGAAAAAAACCAGAATAAGTATTGATCATTTGACAGTGTTATCGCGTCACAAAACATAACAGCCAATCCGTTTACCACATGAGATGCTTCTAATTTGCATATTTATAAATTGCAGATTATAGGCTGGATGTAAATATGTAGGCATTTCAATGCCTTTCTTGCTGTCTGAGGATATTTTTATTGTTTAAAATAGAAAAAGCACTTCAAAAAATTAAAAGTTTAAGCTGACTGGAAAAAAAATATATGCAGATGTACAGAACTGGAAAAAAGTCTTAGGCACCCATTAATTATTTAATAAATTTTATATTATAAAATGTTTATTTTCTATTTTCTGCACTTGTATGTCAGTAGGAGCAAAGAGCAAAATTTCAAATGTCCAAACATTTAAATAACAAAAAAAAAAATTAAACATTACAGAAAAAAATTGATATTAAGCAACAGAGAACTTTTCAGAGACAAAATCATGTTGGAGGATGTGTGGAATTATCTGCAGAAACAGAAGCAAGTTATTATTTTAATTTAATTTTTTATTTTACGGCTACTTTATATTTTTATATTTTTTAGAATGATTTATTTTCAGAATTTCAATTACATTTTTCCTCTGTTTTCTGCCCTTGCTTTTTTTTATACTATAGTTTACTGTATGACATTTTTAATGTTGAATATTAATAAAGTTTATTATTACTGAGACCCAAAGAGTGAAGAAGAACTGGGACAGGTCATCAAATGTGCTTAGCTTATTTGCTCATTTGATTTTAGAAGAAGTCAGGTGATTTCTTTATTTTAAAAAAAATATATATATAATAATAATAATAATAATAATAATAAGATTCCATTTCAAAAGCAAAGGGTTAATTAAACGTAACATGTTAAGCAACATTAAATATTTTTTGTTTTAAACTGTCTAGTGTTATTTGTACTTATTTATTTGAAACAGAAATATATATTATTTGATATATTTCATTAATTTAACGTTCTTTGCTTCAGAGACTTGCTTTATCTTGTATATTCCTAAGACTTTTGCACAGTGCTGCACATGTAGCGATGAACGAAGTGCATGTTTCACACAACTATATGCAGCCATGTTAAACATTACCCATGATGCAATTTAAATAACATTCTCTGACGTGGTCGTTTTGACTCTCTGTGAATGACGCACCTGACATTCCAGTCTAAATAAGAATGAACAAGACGACATACACCATCAGGATATGAAAGCGTTCATGTTTTCTTTGAAGAACAGAAAGAAAGCACAATGAGCAAAACTCACAAAACACTTTGGTGGCGTGAACAAAAGACGTCTGCAGCACGAGAGTTACACCAGAGCTTCGTTTAAAATCAACTATGTACAGCAAAAGAATACCAAGGCAAAAAAATATATATGCGAAATAAATTCGTCACTATTTTTCAAAATATTACGCAGAATATAAAGAAGCAAACACTTTAAGTGGCATTGAGGCAAAGAAAGACGAATGAGTGGCTGGATTTGAGCACACATGAAGCGTGGGCATGTGGCAGAATTTGATCTATTTCGACAGTAAAAACGTGCAGATCATCTTTCCTGTCTGAGACCTCGATTATTTCAGTCATCTCGATTATCTTTTTTTCTTTTTTTTTTTTTTAAACAGGAACAGATTATGACGCGTTCTCAAACTCGATGACACAACTCCTTAATTAATCAGTAATGCGATGTTATTTTCTGATAGAAATCTTTGGGTGGCAGGAAATGCTCGCAAGCTGGACGCCTCAAAAAGGCTGTAAGAACCAGGAATACATTAGCATGTGAAAAGTGGAAACGTGATGTAGTTCTTAAAATCGGATTTAACTATAAATAAATCAAAAGCCGCAACCATGAAGTTGAAGCTGTGGTCAAGTTCACAGGCAATGAACAATTACAGCCCACACGGAGTTCTCGGGTTTCTCCTCCTGCTCATTCCTCTCGCTTAAGTGCCAGCAGTTTAGCAGATGTCAAAGATATTACGTTCCTTCTTTCTGAGGTCTGTGCTGTACAGGCTTATTCTTCTGACCCGTGCCGACTCACAGCCTTAATCGGGATCGGCTGATGCAGCTGAAGCGATCACAGAAATCACAGACAGAAAGCACACTAAATATCCTCATTATATACCTTTAAGATGCTTAATGTATATAATGTATATAATGTATACATATATATAAAATGTACGAGCTAACCCCAATCCGAGTTGATCTTTACAAGCCTCCATACTGGCGCGTTAATCCTCACGACTCAAAAAAAAAACAAACAAACAAAAAAAAAAAAAAAAAAAAAACACATCTTAGCTATTCTACAATACCAAGAATAGATAGCATATATGTTTATATTTCTTCCATAAATCTTCCGTATTTACAAAGAACGCATGAGATCATTTATTTTACAGGATCGGAAGAGGACATTTTGTGAAACAGCGTTAAACAACAAAGTGGTAAAGAGACTTCAATTCACTCAGTCAGTGGTGATTAATGATAAAGCTCCAGCATTTCTTCGTGGTTTACATTTCAAGTTGTTTTTTCAGGGTCTCCTTCTTTTTTTTCTTTTTTTTTTTTTCCTTTCTTATTTTTTTTTATATAAGGCAACAGGACGGCTGGAGGTTTTCATCCTCAGCACATACGCAGTTCATTCTGTTCCTTCATTTCATACATCATTTCCTCCCCTGTTGGTACACATTATGAGGTAAAGATCTAAAAACTCGAGTGTCGTCTCTTTTCCCAGACTCGTCCAGTCCTGACTATAAGATTTCCTCCACTCCGTGAGCAAAGATCATGACTAATCCCGGCTCCAGGATCATGTCCTCGCCCATGTGCTGGTTCTCGCACGCCATCACCACCACGGCCTGTTTGCCCGGAATGCGTTTGGCCACGTAGTTCTCGTAGTAGCGCCGGTTCATTTGGCGCGTCTCCAGCGTGGCCAGGCCCTGAGGCCAGTTGCGCTCATGGGCGTTCTCGATGAGCTCGTTGACGATGGAGAGGGGACATCCGCTGTCAATGAGCGAGCGTTTGATGACGGCCTGCAAAACAGCGTCGGGCGTCGAGATCATGCCTCCCCAGCGCGTCACACGAGCAGGCTGCAGCGAGTTCACCCACCTGGACAGAAAATAATTACACAGTTAAAAACCTGCAATTCAGTTATACAGATATGTCAAAAATTAAAGGAAGGAAGAAATGAGAGGAAAAAAAAAAAAGGTTTTATTTTTCTGGCATGGTCCAGCTCCACTTATCCCCTTAGACCACTGGCGGTTAACCTCATTTTAGGGAACGGGCCACATTCACTACACTCAGTCCAATGTTTTAAAATATTAAAATATTATATATTATAAAATATATAATAATCAGTTAACAATAACACAACACAACTCATCTTCTCCGCAATTTGTCATGTTGCAACCTGGAAATGACCTCAACTGGGATTATAGTCCATAATATTGAAGTAGCAGGAGAAAAATCTATATATTTTGCAAAACTATTTACAAATAAGAAGCATTGAAAGGTTAGGATTGCATAGGTTTTCACCACCATTGATGTGACACGCCTAAATGAGTTCTTTTGTAAACCGACATGGTTATTTAGCTTGCTAATGAAGAAGTACTCATCAGGGCATTTGATCAGTAGCTGGGTTCACTTCTCTATGTTGCCCCCTTGTGGAATAACAGAGACGAGCTCTTTTTTTTTTTTTTCTTCCCCCCAAATCTTTTGATTCAATTACGGTCCAACAAGACAGTTTATTTAGAACACAGATTGTAAATTCATTGGGTGTACTGGGATTAGTACTTTATTTAGTCGTAAATTTGACACCCTTGTCTTAGAGGGAAGATTCACTGCAAGTCAATACAAAGTCCCGCGGAGTGATCGCCTTCATCCCCCGATGAAACATTTCTATCCTGATGAGGTGCTTCAGGATGACCAGGGAGTTATAATACTATAATAATTAGGGGCATAGACCTCAGGCTTCCACGTGATCTGATACAATTTCAATTCACGTCATCACTGAATTTGCTACGATGTGATTCAATTACGATTCATAATGCACCGCTGAGCTACAAGATGACATGACAGGATTCGATATCAATTCATAAGGCAATATCAATTCCTAATTCCACAATACCACTGAATCTGCTATATATGATATGAGTCGATTTTGATTCGTGATGACACGAGCTGATTTATACACCAGTTCATTTTCAATAATGATCCGTTTACGACTGCTGCTTCAACTCATCTCAATCGTAGCCTTTTATATCAATACACTGATCCAAATCCTTACACCCATATTAACAACAGAACATATTTTTTTCCATCCAGTAGAATTCTCTGTAAGATGATTGAAATATAAAAGGTGTAGTATAGATTATTATGAACTGAAACTACTGTAGAGTTGAGGCTGAACATAGCATTATTGTTGACGCAGACAATAGCAACATAGAGCAGCCCTGGACACGGCTGTATTTCTGCAAGCAATGGCAGTGATCGAGGTATAGGACTGAGAAGGAGAGAACAGAAATAATACACTCACTCCAGGATCTCGTTATACTCGATGCTCTCCTCCAGATTCTGCAGGTTGGGGTTTGCGCTGCGGATCGCTCTCATGTACGCTTTAAGGAGCTGGATGTCCCGTTTCTGCTCCAAACAAAACAAACAGCACTGAGTGTTTTCACCGCAGGCGGGGTCAGGGACATGACTTTAACCTTCCTCAGTGTGTAGTGTGGTGTAGTGTAGTGTAGAACACTAGCATGCATCAGATAGTCATCAGTGATAACAGAGCCTTCAGGGGTTTGTTCCTGTGGTTTGGTGATGATAAATAAAAGCAGCGATTAGGCCTAACCTGCTCTGCCAGCTGGTGTTTGTGCTCAGCTGCGGTTTTCTCCAAGTCTGCGATCTTGGTCTGCTGCTGCTGCACAACACTGCGCAGGTGCTTGATGCAGTTATGGTTCGCCACCTCATCTTTGGGCATCTCCAACCTAGACAACACAGGCACAGGGAACAACAAGCATGTCTATTTAAGTAAAGAATAAAACACTTGGCAGAACGCTGTTATGGGAAAATGATCAATGATGGGTGGTGTGATGTGGCCTCGATTTATTGTTCTCACCCTGAAGTTGATTATTTTCCAATAACAGCACATCTCGAAAAATTTCACTCTTCTAATACCACAGTAATTTCCCAATGCTTAGAAAGTTGATTTTATAAATGAAGAAATACTTTTTATCCATTTGTAGTTACGTTTAAATGTCATGGAACGTCTGTGAAACAACCTAGTTCTGCTTATTACTTGTTATAGCAGCTATAAAGAGTCGTTCTTTCACCAAGCCTCTGATAAGCTAATAAGACAAAAAAAATGCAGCTGATAAACGGCAGAGTACAAAGTCCTCTGTCCTCAAAACGCTCCTGTGTCAGAAAACTTAAAGGAACGGTTTTTACCAAAAATCGCTCAATCTCCTACTAGAACTGTTCAACAAGCCCTTTCCTTACAGAAACTTCACTACAGCAACGATCATCCCTTTTACTTCAAATAACACCTTTATTAAATTGTAAGTGTCTGTTATACAAGTACTTTGAACCAACTTGTTACTATAGAAACGACTGCATAATAGACAAGTGCATTAATATAAACTGGTGATTTGCCTTGCAGCTGAAATACTATTTCTAACTATAGGTTATTATTATTAATAAATGAGAGAATATTAAAACATAAAGAAGTGTTATATTTAAAACATAGGAATTAACACTGAATTACAATATATATAATTTCCCCCATCATATACACCTCAAACATCCCTTTGGATTTGTTGTTTAATCATTTTTTAATCCTTTTAATCATTAATTGTTGCCTTGTTCCGTTAATTAGAAACATATCTGACTGTGATATTGGTGAGTTTAGCTAAAGCTTGTCGATTGGCTAACTTTTGGCACATTTTATTGACTCTGGCGCTGATGTTTTAACGTCTGATTACAGTGCACTCTGACAGTTTACAGTTTCTGCTTCCTAAACACGCCGAGACGGCAGACTTGATCGATTTCATTCGGCTTCGCAGGCAAAACAGCAAACCTGCAATAACACCGACTGCAGACTGCACTGAATATTTAGTTTAGGTTTTTTTTTAAACTGTATTCGAGTCCATTTGTGTTCATTTGGCATTTAAACTGATGAACATTCAATTATTGTGACTAAAGAAAGATCTGAAGGGAAACAGTGTTACGCGAGTGCAATTAAACTATTTTGTTTGTAAATTGCTCATCCTAAATGTGGTGATAAATATCAATACTGAGCAAAATGATGTGGTTATTTATTTTATTGTGTTGTGTAGTACAGTTGAATAATTTTTTTTTTCAAAAATTAAAAAAAATGTGAAGAGTAAATTAAAATTGTTAAAATTTAAATTAAAAAAAAAAAAAAAAAAATCACATTTATTCTACTGTTTATTTGTCTCTACACAACTGCTTGAAATGAAAATGTGCTGTTTTTTTAATTATTTTTTTAAATGATTAATTATAGATTTTTAAATAATTATAATTAAAATATTAGTTTATTTATTTGTTTTTTCTCGAGTACTACAAACAGGACATTTCTCAGACTCTGATGTTTGGATCATCCCTGCAGAAAACCACAACATAATTAAAGATTTAAATCCCATTTTCAGCCATTTAATTTCCTAAAGTACTCAGAGTGCAGTATAAACACACACACACAGAGGGGAAGAGTGTGTGTATATGTGTGTGTCTGTGCGCGTGTTGATGGACTGCCCGCTCACTGACCCGCAGCCCTCCTCGCAGACAACGGGTCGTTTGGGGTTGTGCTCGCAGTCTTTGAGGTGAGATTGGAGCTGGTCGAGGCGTAGAGTGGCCGTGCAGCCGAAGCCGGCGTTATCGCAGGAGATTTGTAGCTTGGACAGCATATTGCGCATGATGCGTGGCACCGGCCGCAGGTGTGCTAGTGTCACCACGGTGCGGTCCACTGGGCAGATCTGCTGCTGCGCAAACCACTGAGTGATGCAGGCGTTACAGAAGGCATGCTCACAGTGCGGGGCCTGAGACACACACACACACACACACACACACAGTTGATCAGGATGCAACGTAAACGGACTGCATCTATACACTGCAATGGTACAAACTACAGAAAAAGAAGCATTCTCACCTTATCAAGACTGTAGAGTTAGGAATTTCTGTTGCAAAATATAACGGCTGTAATAAACTTTCACAATACATTTTAAATCATGCTGGAGTTTAAACGTTAGCCTCATCACTCTGCTCAAAATACACTCCTTCAAAATACTCCTGCGTTCAAGACTGATCTTAAAGGGTTAATGCTTAACTATAGATAGAAAGGTATTTAGGTCAAATTTGTTAACACAGGACAAAAGTCACACTTTCTCCCCATCTATAACAGAGATTTTATCAATACGTCCATAAAACTGAGGCACCATATGCAAATTACTCATAGTCTCAAATTACAAGTTACTAGAGGTGCTAATCATTTCAGCAAGGAAAACAAAACTACAGATGTGTAATTTTACCCAAAATCTTAAAGTTTTTTGTACCTTTTAATTTGTTTAATTTCTAGCATTAAGAGAAAAAAAAATAAATAAATTCCAAAAAAAAAAAAAAATGAAAATGAAAAAAAAATAATAATCTGCAAGAAAACCAGTGACATTTGTAATATGCAAAATAAGATAAAAAAAGTTGTGTATTTTGCTTTTCTATCTTAGGATTTGAAACAGGATAGAAATTAAGGAAAGGCGCACAGAGCCAGCAGGCAGCTTAAATAAATTCCTCATGAAGGGATCATGTATGAGAAAGGAGAAAAAAAAAGAAAGAAAGAAAGGCAAGCCGGAAGCTGTACTGTAAACGGATTTATATAGGAGGCATTGTAAAATATAAAACTAAATTGTTCTAAAAATCAAACCCAAACTTTTCATTTCTAGCATGTGAACGACTTCTGTGCTCAGGTCGGACATCTCCACCAGTCACGAGCGGTCACGTCAGCCCACGTGGGTAAGGGCGAGGATGTGGTCAGACTGTGCACTTCTGAGGTTTGTTTAGATTGAAGATGTTTATAAATCGTGTTTATATTCATGTCTAACTTTAGAAATGTGCGGGGGACGAGGAGGAGATCAAGGCGGGAAAAATTAGGAAACCAACATGAAAAACAGGTTACTATGACAACCCAGCTGTAAACAGAGTTAAACATGGGGATGGCGGGCAGGGTGATGTAATCTGTTCTCATTTATCCATTTGTCCATTTAGCCATCAATCCATTCTTCAGTCCCTTTATTTATCCACCCATCCATCCATCAATTTATCCATTTAGCTATCCATCCAGTTATCCACTGACCCACTTATCCAGCTATCCATTTATCTATCCATCCATCTACCTACCCATCCAACCATTTACCCAGCTATTCATCCACAAATTTGAACATCCACCCATATCCTTCCATCCGTTTAATCATCCAACCATTTATCTAGCCACCCATTTGTCAATTTATCCATTTACCCATGTATCCATCTAACACCTATCCATCCACTTACCTTCCTATCAATACATTTAATCATCCATCCATTTATCCCTCCATCCATTCGACAGAAAAGGATATGGTAGCAATCATTGTTAGATATCAGCTCTAGTACGTGAATAACAAAACTGTGACTGCTCCAGTGTATTTGTGATGCTTAATAACATGACAGTGCAAACTGAGACTCAGGCACTGAAATTCCATTCATGACCTACTTCCTGATCCATCTTTAATTGTTTCATGGGCATTAAAAAATTTTTTTGCATGGTTTGAGTTTACGAGTTCAGGATTGTGTGCAAGACGAAGTACCAACCTGCACTGGCTCCTCCAGCACTCCGCTGCAAATGGGACAAAGCAGATCCTCATCTACTTCCCCCTGGAACCTGGTGACGTCGTACCCCATGGCACATTACTGGAGCTCTCTCATACCTGTAATGACAACAAAGCCGTCACGTGAAGGGTGAGCTAAAAATAAAGCTTTATACAAAAGCATGTACACAGTCATTTCCTTTGTGTGGGTTTAATAACTTTTAATAACTCGGTTAGACATCATGCGTGATACATGGAAATGCGTTTGAATAGGCAAATGAGGTGCGTACAGAGCTAAATGATCCTGATCTTGCCCATTGTTATGAAAACTCCAGCTGAAGCTTCATCAGCATATCTGATGCAGACCTTTCAGAAATGCCCCCCGGGTGGCATTGTGAAGGGGCAGAATCACTCGAGTGGCCTCGTATACACAGGGGTAACGTGATCACGGCTCCTGTATAAAGGTGACCTTTTCTCTGTTCCTATCTGAGACCCTGCTCTGGAGTCACACTGCCTGCCGCCATGGGATGTAGTGGTGTGTGTGTGTGTGCGTGCGCGCACGTGTGTGTAAACTAGGGCTGCTGAGTATGAGCTTACGGATGTTCTGCGCTACTGATGCGTGACCATTGTTCTGCACACTGGAGTACTCAATAAGGCAGCGCCAGCATAAGTGGCATGGTGTAGATTATATTTCAGAGGCTGTCTGTATCTGTGATGAAGCTGAAATTAGTTTCTTTAACGCATTTCTGACTCTGAAACTAATTTAAATTTGAAAATCACTCCAAACAAATCTCATAAGCTCCTCACACCTAGGCCCTAATACAAGGAGAACGTTTGCAGAAATCTGTCGCATTGAAGAAGCTTCTTAAAAGCCAATCCTAAATGACTATGATATTTTCACTTTTTTCTCATTGGCAGTTGTCACTCTCATTTTCTGTGTGCTTATGACAATTTTACATATAATTCTATGAAACATGACTACAAGACCAGTTTTTAAAAGTGTTCCCGAGTGGCGAAACAAAAGCATTCGCCTATCGTTCAGAGATCATGAGTTCATATTCCCACAATGCCACGGACATCCGTGAGTCCAAAAGAACAAAAATTGGCTGTGCTCTCTGGGTGGAAAGGGTGGTGTTACTCTTTCTCCTCTGCCCATCCCAGCAACACTAGCCAGTCATGGGTGTCTGTATGTGGTGTATGTGGAAGAGGGCAGATAGCGCTTTCCTCAGAGTGTGTTCTGCTGCTCTGTGACGCAAGATGCGATGGGGTGGCTTCACGCGTCTTGGAGGAAGCATGTGCTAGCCTTCATCCTCCCCGGTTGGTAGCTGTAGTATAAGTGAGAGCTGGCTGGTGGGTGGAAATTAGCCACAAAATCCCAACAAAACATGTTTTTGTTTAACCACAGCAGAGCTACCAACATTAAAAATGTTAACTTTTTTTTCCCCCACTTGCATGGGTGGATGGATAAATGGATGGATGATTAGAAGGATTAGTAGGTTGGTAATTGGATGGATGGATGGATGGATGGATGGATAGATAAATGGATGGATGTACAAATGGATGGATAGGTGTTTAGATGGATAAATGGAGAGATAGATGGCTGGATGGATAGACAAATGGCTGGATAGATAGACAAATGGATGGTTGGATAAAATAATGGTTGGACGAATGGATAAAAGAATGGATAGATGGATGGATAAAAGAATGGATGAACAGATGGGTAGATGGATAGGTAGGTAAATGAATAACTGGATGGACAGATAAATGGACTGATCATAAACAGTAGGCTCCGCTCGGCATTGGGCTGCCTCACACAACCCCGATGTTGATTACTGTTTGACTTTGTGGAAAATAAAAGTTCATTACGAAAGTCAACAGGAAGCAGGACTTTTCTTTTCCCCAGTTGTTGGACAAGCCATATTAAGAAGTTTGCTGTGCAACTATGAATGAGAAACAAACAGCTCATCATATACATGTTCTGGGTGCCTAGGGTGGTGATTAGCTCGCTCCAATCCTCATGGTTGTTTGTGGTTCTCTCTGTTCTTCCTCCACTCATTTCACCATCAACTTCATTTCTGACTCACCTGTAAATCACATCTGCCAAACAAACAACTGAGCATGAATAATGCAAATGGAATACACTGTCATTACTTCCCAAATTTAGCTCATGTTTTCTCCCAGAATTTCATTCAAGAGCATACGAGCACTTATTAAACTGCACGTTGCCAGCCCTGCTCCCTCCTACAGAAAGTGTGTCTGACAAAATGAGACAATACAAAATGTAAATGCAAAGTAGCAAAAATCGCAGCTGTATTGTGCAGGAAAACATTCAAAAGCACCTCATCCATCCGGAAATTCTGGCTCCCTTTGTTTTTGGCTATTTAAATGGCTGCGTGTCGGGGCGCTGAGCCAGGACTGATCCAGCCATTATCTGTACGAATCAGTGACGTCCGCACAAAATGAGACATGCATGTAAACTGGCACACGGCCACGAGCTTTTACAACTGCAAGGCTTAATAGAAAGGAGTCTAAATGACCAGTATCGTGATCATTTTCCCATTGAATCATTACAGATGTCGGAAACATGACACCATCAGCAACATGACGAGGATCGGATCATCAGAGTGCTGCTAATTCAACCAAACAAGCTTTTATTGAATTATGGGATTCCCTGCAGACACGTTGTAGTAGCTTCCAAAAAAAAAAATAATAATTTTTTTTTTTTAAAGACATACCGCTAGCACAGCATCCAGCCATGTTCCCCCTCGCCCTGGCATTAGTATTGTCCTGTTTACAGGAAAACTTGAAATTAGAGATGTCTCAGTTGCAGAAAAGCACCACAATTCAAGTCTAAGCTGAACTGTCAGGGTACAATGCACCAGGATGGACAAAACACCTGACCATCACATCCATATGTGCTTGTTGAACATCCCATTCCAGATTTAGTCCCCTTTTGTTGATGCAATAATCTCCACTCTTCTGGGAAGGCTTTCCACTAGATTTCGGAGTGTGGCTGTGGGGATTTGTCCATTCAGCCACAAGGGGGTTGGTGAGGTTGGGAATTGATGTCAGGGTGCAGTCGGTGTTCCAGTTCATCCCACATGTGTTCAGTGGGGTTGAGGTCAGGGCTCTGTGCAGGACACTCGAGTTCTTCCACTCCAACCTTCACACACCATGTCTTCATGGAGCTTGCTTTGTGCACAGGGGCACTGTCATGCTGGATCAGGTTTGAGCCTCTTAGTTCCAGTGAAGGTAAATTGCAATGCTACAGAATACACACACACACACACACACACACACACACACACACATCTCCACCCCTTCCGTTCATTCTCCAACACCATCTCCACCTTTTCCTTTAGTGATTTAAATCACAGCAACCCTGACCATGATAAAGCATTTACTCAAGATGAATGAATAATGATGGTAAACGTTCAAATTTGAATTTTTAAACATCTAAATTGAACACTGTTAAAAGTTCAAAAACTTCTAAACACTGCTGTGCTAAACTTACAATCCAATAAGTAAGAAATAAAACACTTACACTTGACCATTTATTTAAATATGAATTTAATATGTACATGCACTTAATAAACATGTCGCCAGTTTATTATGTACAATGGATATAAAAAGTCTACACACCAGATAAATCATGTCAGAACCTTTTCTACCTTTACTGTGAAATTGCAACCAATCAGTTAAAGTGAAAAACAGTAAGAATCGTTATGGGGGGAATGAAAAATGTACAATAACCTGGTTCCATAAGTGTGCACACCTTAAACAAACGCTTAGTTGAAGCACCTTTAGATTTTATCATGGCATTCAATCTCTTTGGGTAAGAGTCGATCAGTTTGGCACATCTTGACTTCGCAATATTTTGCTATTCTTCCTTGCAAAAACATTCTAACTCTGTCAGATTGCCTGGGCATCTCCTGTGCACAGCCATTTTCAAGTCACCCCACAGATTTTCGATTGAATTTAGATCCGAGGTGCGTCCCAAATCGCATATTTATGCGATATTCTATGCCATTTCATAGTATAAATAGTGTGAGTAGTGTGTTCACACGGAAAATTCCAACAAGAAGAAGTGCACTTCCAGTACCCGGATGATGCGCTTATTCAACCTGGAAAAAACAAAAGTGTGGAATGTTGGACACTTCATGCACTCAACAGTGGCAGCTTCGCTTGCGTAGCGGAAGTTGATTTTGGATCACGCGAGCAAAACTCGCCTGCGGAGACAATTACGCCTCCGTCTGAGGGTGACTGAGGACATGTTGGGCATAAAAAAAGTAACAAACAGTAAAATGAAGAAATTCATTTTCGTTGACGCTGGGTATTCTGCTAAAGCTAGTGGGTTCGCATTACGTGCGTTTGAAGTCGTTTGCCATCAACTGGGAAACGGCTTATGCTTCAGGTTAGTAAAAAAAAAACAACTTAGTGTTCCTTCTGAGACGATACTACCCTTCTAAAATTCATACACTAGATGGTAGAGTACATGTGCATCGTGTAAATGCATAGTGTATGGTATGTAATTAGAGACACATCTCTGGACTCTGGCTGGGCCATTCCAAAACCTGGATCTTGTACTGCTGAAGCCATTACTTTGTTGATCTGTAGGTGTGCTTCGGGTCACTGTCATGCTGAAAGGTGAAATTCCTCTTCATCTTAAGTGTTTTAACAGAAGGTTTTGCACCACAACTGACTGGTATTTGGATTCATGATTCCCTCCACCCTGATTAAAGCCCCAGTTCTGGCTGAAGAAAAGCAGCCCTAAAGCAGGATGCTGCCACCACCATGCTTCACCGTGGGTATGCTGTTCTTTTGGTGATGTGCTTTTTTTTTTTTTTTTTTGTACCCAACATACCTTTTGGAATTATGGAAATTATTGTACCATTTTTCCACATGGTTTGGGGTGATTTAGTTGAGCTTGGATATGTTTTTTTGTGAAAAAGGGCTTCTGTTTAGCCACCCTACCCCATAGCCCAGACATGTGAAGAATCTGAGAGATTGTTGTCACATGCCAAGAGTAATCAGTACTTGTTACGTATTCCTGCAGCTCCTTTAATGTTACCACTGGCCTCTTGGCAGCCTCCCTGGTAAGTTTTTGTCTTGTCCTTTTGTAAATTTTAGAGGGACGTCCTGTTGATGATGTGATCATCATGATGGTGAGGTCACTGTGGTGCTCCATTCTCCACTTGTTGATGATGGCCTTCTAATGTTTTGGAAGTTCTTTTATACCCCTCTCCTGTTCGACATCTTTCGAAAGTGGGACCCTGTACAGGCTTTGGAAGCTCTTTGCAGACCATGGCTTCAGCAGGCAGATGAAATCAAGATGATGTCAAATCAGAATAATTTCTCTGATGACAGCTGTATGATAATTACTTTTGACTAAATATGATTGGTTCATTATTAACACAGCTACATCCCCAATTATAAAAGGGTGTGCACGCTCATGCAACAAGGTTATTGTAACCTTTTTTATTTTTCCCTAAAATGTTTCTGATTGTTTTTCACTTAATTTATATATGTTGTAATTTCACACTGAGGGTAGGAAAAGTTCGGACACGACACTGGAGACTCCTTCCGTAAATGTCGGGGTTGTGAACTCTGAAGTTTTAAATCAGTTTATTATTAAGTTTAGGGTTATGATTGTGCATCAAGAAAGTCCCTGTGAATTAGCATTAATATAAAAACAATATTGACATGGCAGTTCACACCATTCCATGGAAAATGTACCCCTTCATACATAACATCAGGGGATTTGCAGCTTGTGCTATAAAACAAGCACGGACAGGATAAGGCTTTCAATGGTAGATGAGTCACATCTCAAAATGTGTTCACAATAACACTCAGACCACACGGCTGACTCAAACTCACGCCACACCGAGGGGGAAAACAGTCCTACCTCACTCAAGCCTCATGTTTTCCTGCTGCTCAGTCTTCCTCAGGGGTCAGATGGAGTGGGTGTCCTCCTACGAAAACCTCATCACGCCTCACTGAGGACAAATACAACACAAAACATCCATTACAGTCCATTAAAGACAAAAAAAAAAAAAAAAAAAAAAAAAAAAAAAAAAAAAAAAAAAAAATAAAAAAGCATTAACACAAATGGAAAAAAAACAGTTTGTGCACTTAAATTAGCCTTCAAAAGACTTGATAAAGTCTTCCATTTACTGTTCGCATTATTTTAAACTGTGTGTGGGCTCAGAACCGGCTGTATGAGATATGTCATATTTAACAAGCAAAATATTAGATTACTAATTATTAAATTATTAAAACATAATTATGTACTATTGTTACTAAGATGTTATTATTAATAAATTATTAATATTATTGATAAACTATTTGGCATTATTGTTATTATTATTAAAACATTATTTTGTATTGTTTTATTAAAGCATTATTCTGTAATAACATTGTTAGATTTTTTAAAAATCATCTGTAGAAGTGATGCGACAGCTTTTGCATTGAATTTTGTTTGTGTCTTTATGGTTGTGTTCCAATTTACAGATTTCTGTTTCAATTACTTATTATTATTATTATTATTATTATTCGGTTTTAAACTATTATTATTAATAATAATAATAATAATAATAATAATAATAATAATAATAAACTACAATTCGTTACATTATTTAAATGTTTAAAATGACAATATTAATTTAATTTTTACATTTATTTTATTTTCCTCCTAGTTTCCAAATTTATGCTGCATTCAACTAAAGGCCATAACTCATAATGTTAAACCTCCAACTAGGAAAAAAAAACAAACAAATAAAACGATGCCTCAACTTGGAATTCCTACTCGGGAACTCGGGAACTTCTCAACCCCAAGTTCCTCTAGCTTGAATGCACGGAGGTCAAAGATAGAGTAATTCCGAGCTCCGGGTTCCCACTTCCGAGGTAAATTGAATGCAGCATTATTGTCTTGTAGCATTTATTAAACTTACAATCCAAAAGTCCAAGATAATGTTATTTATAGCTAGTATTAAAACCTGAAGCTTTTTTTTTTTTTTTTTTTTTAAATACAATTCACAATTAACAGAAACCATGAGGTGAACATTTTTTAAGCTCATGAAATTGCTTCATGTCATTTTACAGACCTTATTAACACGAGCCCGTTTATTAACATCATCATCATCATCATCATCGCGCTTAGATCGTCATCATGACCAAGTACAACTAATGTAATTCTTCCGATTAAGACCTTAATTAAGAATGGGAATGCCTGTTAGATAAATATCCTACTTCCCCATTGTCATGATTTCCCTCACACGCAGCCATTACTGCTATTTATACAGCAATACAGATTGCAATCACTCACACATAGCGGATGAAATAAAAGAACACTTATAAGGAGAAACGGGCCTAATGGGCTCTCGTCAGGGGAGATGGAGAGTAAACAGGATCTGAGGAAGACGAGGTTGTGAAGCGAAGAGAGTCGGATGTTTAGGGCCTTCTAACAGAGACAGGAGGAGAAAGTCTGATCTTATACGGCCCTGCTGAAATCAGACACTCCACACTCCACACACACATTCTCTTCATCCTATTGAATACTAACAGCTCCAGCACCGAGATACACAACAACAACAACAACAACAACAATGAACAATATTGATAGTGATAAATTGTCATAATTCACTTTTCTGAAATATCGTGAACATTGTGATATCTTTTATTAAATTTTATGTTCTTTTAATAAATACAAACTGATCAGAAGCCGCTGCTACACACAGATGGGGGCAGTCGTGGCCTAATAGTTAGAGAGTCGGACGTGTAACCTGAAGGTCGTGGGTTTGAGACTCAGGTGCGGCAGGGATTGTAGGTGGGGGGAGTGAATGACCAGCGCTCTCCTCCACCCTCAATACCACGACTGAGACCCTGGAGCAAGGCACCGAACCCCCAACTGCTGAACCCTGGGCACTGCAGCAAAAAAGGCTGCCCACTGCTCCGGGTGTGTGTGTGTGTGTGTGTGTGTGTGTGTGTGTGTGTGTGTGTGTGTGTGCGCGTGCGCGCACGCACTTGGATGGGTTAAATGCAGAGCACAAATTCCGAGTATGGGTCACCATACTTGGCAACACGTCACTTCACTTCAAATAGATAGATAGAGACAGACACAGAATTAGACTAGTAGACAGACACACAGCAAGATAGGCAGATGGATAGAGAGATACATAGATAGACAGATAAGCAGACGGACACAAATAGACAGACAACACAGAGACAAACAGATATACTGACAGGTGGAGATGGTAGATAAAAAGACCGATGAACAGACGCAGACAGGTGTGTGTAATAATTTTAAATATTAAGTAATAAACTACTATTGTAAATGAATATTGAACTACAAAATGACTTTGTAGTGTCTATGAAGAAAGCGCCCCCACACCTCTCCCCTGCCAGAATTTTTTTTTTTTAAAAACGTGGAATAACACGTTTATAATTATCCTGGGAATTATACGGAATTCCGTCCCTCTGACAGAACTGAACTGTAGAACTGTGTGAGACTGGAGACCGCTCCCGCACCCGAGCAGCTATAAAACTGCTCAGCGATTATTCCCCTGCTCTTAAAGCATCTGAGGGTTTTTGTGTGCATCTTCCCGGCTGTTCGAGGTTTGTGGGGAGGGGTGGGGTGGGGGGAATGCTGCTGACCTGATTTCAGCGAGCCATGCTCAGATTGCACCGCTCTCTACACGACACGTTTTAAATACCACTTCATCTTTAAGCTGCGTGTAGCCTGCTGTTCTCCCTCCATCACTCTCAGACTAACTGAAATAGCGTTACTGTCCGCAAAATGACTGATCACGGCCGTCCTAATGCAGAGCGGTACGTGCCGTTACTGCTTTAAAATACATTATTGATCCTCAACCTCAGCCTTTTGGAAAGACGGAGATGTATGAAGCAGTTATCTTTTCTCTTCCTGACCATCAGCACACTGAAAACAGAAACACAGAGCCAGCTTCTTGTACTGATAAACAGTGATAAATGTTTAGGGGTGATAAATTCAGGATCCATAAGTATATCGCAGGGTATACAGCTTTACCCCATGCTAACATATACTAAAGATCGCAAAAAATAATCGGAGAAATTAACAATTAGCAACAAACAAATGGATTAAAATCATTTCTTTCAGCCTAATGGAACGGTGTGCTTTTAGAGGAAAATAATCAACAACACGGTGGTGTGATGCAGCCTGACCTGAAGCAGAGTTACTGTCACCCCAGAGTTGATTATTTTCCCATAACAGCACGTCAGGCTATGTTTTATTCCTCTTATACCACAACAATTTGCTGACCATTGCAATTTTTTTTTATTAAAGTACACTTAATGTCGTGGAACATCGGAAAAACACGTTAGCTCATGTCATCACTTACTTTACAGCAGCTATAAACAGTCTTTCCCTTATTTTCTCTTTCGTGAACTTAATAAGACAAATGCAGCTCGTCCTGAGGACTTTCCTGTGCCAGAAAACGGAAAGTTTAACCTCTGACTGCTACAAAGCGCTGACACTGGAGACTCCTTCCATAAACGTTAAACAGACGTCTCCTCAGAAAACTTATCAACAATTTTTTTAAATCTGTTTATGTGGAACGTCCACCAAACAAGTCCTTGTGTACTATATACTAGTTTCTATAGAAACAATAAGAGATTATTATAGATGGAGTGGTAGATAGAGAGATAGACAGGCAGGCAGGCAGACAGACAAATAGAAAACTAGACAGACAGACAGTTAAAGACACAGACAGACCATTTGATAGACAGGCAGATAGATCAACAGACAGACAAACTGACAGAGAGATAGACTGACACAATGTTTTATTCCTCTTGTATCACAGCAATTTGCCAACCATTGCTATTTTTATTTATTAAAGTATGACATCGCTTTTTTTCCCCGTTTATAGTTAAATTTAGTGTCGTGGAACGTCGGAAAAACAAGTTAGTTCATGTCATCACTTACACTACAGCAGCTATAAACAGTCTTTCCCTTATTTTCTCTTTCCTGAACTTAATAAGACAAATGCAGCTCGTCCTGAGGACTTTCCTGTGCCAGAAAACGGAAAGATTAACCTCTGACTGTTACAAAGCGCTGACACTGGAGACTCCTTCCATAAACGTTAAACAACCGTCTCCTTGCAGAAGACAAACATCTTTTTAAATGTGTTTATGTGGAACGTCCACCAAACAAGTCCCTGTGTACTATAAACCTTGTTTCTATGGAAACGATAACGTATTAGAATGCGCATGTTAATACGAGGTTGAGTCAAATAAAAACCTTAATTTTTTATGTCGCACTGTTTACTGCAAGCAGGCGTCACAAAAAAAGTGTCGTTTTTCTACATAACCTCCATTTCGTTCAGTGCCAGCTTTCCAACGAAAATATACAGATTCCTCTGGAAAAAAAATTTCGTTGATTCAATTCGGAAAATTTTAAGGTTGCAATTTTTAAAAATAAACTAATATTTAGCAAATACAGTAATGACTTCCAGGTGTACTGTTTTGTTAATCATTATCATAACAATGGTTTCAACACACACCATCTTAACGATGGTCTGGAACATACAATAATAGAATAAAATATTATTTATTTCTCTGGGAATGTTTCTGTAGGTGTTGTGATGAATCACGGCTTTCATGTGATCCAAGAAAACAACAGTTTTGTTTTGTTTTTTAAAAAAAAATATATTGCAATACACTGTGCCACTGTAACGTCAACATAGCTGACGTTAAGATAGCATCGCTAAGCCTACATTCCATTCTGAAAGATGCCTAGATAAGCAGCACTGCTCACATTTGGAGAGGAAGACGGCCATTTTCTCCTTATTTTGACTATTTTAACTCATTTAAAAGCAGAATTTAAAAGTCCAATTCATATTCAATTCATTTTCACAGAAGCCTTTATTTGTCACATATACATTACAGCACAGTGAAATTCTTTTCTTCACATATCCCAGCTTGTTAGGAAGTGGGGTCAGAGCGCAGGGTCAGCAGAGAAGGTTTTGAAGGGCCTTGCTCAGGGGTCCAACAGTGGAGACGCTAGGGCTTGAACCCCCGACCTTCTGATCAGAACCCCAGAGCTTTAACCATTATCCTGGTCAGAGTCCCAGGAACACTCTGTCTGAGGAGTAAATACAACCTGAATGGGTCCAGAACAGGAGAACGACAACACACTCATTCATTCAAGGGGCAATTCAGAATAGCCAATCCATCTACTGCCATGTTTTTGGGAACATGAGGAAACCCACATGGAAGATCCAAGATGGCGGCACGACAGTAGCACGCAGCGGCCACTCCGGGTACAAAATGGTGCTATTTTTGTCTTTAGCCCGACTTTTAACGGCACACGGACATCGGAGCTACCGTTGTTCGTGTATACCACCACCAGACACCTCTAAACTTCAGAAACAACACTACAGCTACTCTGCATGACACTTATGTTTACACTATTTCAGCTACTTGTATTGTACTCTTTGCACTATTGTCACTAGGTTCACGTTTAAACAGAACTGTGTACTGGTCGGCGCTGCACTGGGACTTACTGTGTCCACGGTCTATCCCAGTAGTCATTGTACTGTCTTGTGCTGTCTGCACATGTTTGCACTTGTGCACTTTATGTAAATTTATGTAGTCCCTTGTAGTTCTGTGTTGTTCTGTGTCGTCTTATGTAGCAGCTCGGTCCTGGAGGAACGTTGTTTCGTTTCACTGTGTACTAACTGGCTGTATATGGTTGAAATGACAATAAACTCCACGTGAACTTGAACATGGACACGTGAAGAACATGTAAAACTCCACTCCAATAGTAACACTGAAAGCACGCGACACAATTTTATCCCTGATTTCTCAGACACAGACTGATTTTAAAAATCTGCAACAAGTCAAGAGGTCATTCCTCTCTCTCACACATACAGTAGATATATATATGTATATATGTGTGTGTGTGTGTGTGTGACGCTGGAACAAAGTGTCATTTCTTCCAGACAATTGATATGAAAAAGGATTTGCACTTTTTCAAGGGAGTGACAAACTATAAAATTAAAACGAGAATTTCTCTGAACAATTTCGTTGTGTTTTCTTCAAGATTGACGATCACGGTGGCGTTCGTTACACTACGGGGCACGTCCAAAAAGCTCTGAAACACTCATTTTGATATTCAAGGGCACTTTAATATCAGTACATCTGAAGTTAATGTCTCATATAACGTCCCAGTGTTTCCCAGTACCAATCCCGCACTTCCTGTATTGCATATTTTTGTGTTTTCTCTACTCTGACACACCGGACTCAGCTTCATCAGGTACATATTAAATATTATCTTTGACCTGATTCAGGTGTGTTAAAGGTGCATTAGGTAAGATTTGCGAAATTAGGTCTGTAACAGTTTAATGGGGGGAGTTGAATAAGACTTGATTTTTTTTTTTCTTTACCTCACAGAGTTCACCCCAATTTTTATACACCCCAATGTATAAAAAGCTCCACCCCCAAAACTTACAAAAAACTTACAGTGGTTCAACTAAAACTACCATTAGCAAGGACTGATATGACATGACTTCCATGTGCACTCAGACATTCAAGTGCTTGAAAGCCAAGTTTCAAGTTTAGAAACATGCAAAATGCTCCTCATCATGAGTTAAGAGGATGAATTGGGGGCGTGTCCATAAGATGACTGAGAAAAAGCCAATACAAAAACAAACAAACAAAATTCCGGACCGGAAAGCAGGTTTCCAAAACTAGGGTTTTTTTTTTCAGCTACATAATGCACTTATTCTGGCTTAAACTATTATTTATCATTATTAATACATAATTTTCTACATTATTTGTACTAGTAAGAAATGAAAAATCTTGACTATTGCACCTTTAAAGCAGCGAAAACACAGAAATGAGACTCTCCGTTTAAACCCGTTATTTAAACTCTGACTCCTGATAAAACAAATTAAATTCATGTAAACAAAGACAGGAGCGAACATATAAACATATAAATATACATATAATAACCGTGTTGCGAGTTAAAATGAACTAAAATTACCTGATAAACAGCAGAAATCTATAAAACTCGCTTTACTTCTACTTTTACATTCGCTAATCACGTGACTTCATCACGCTAGCCAGCTAGGTACAGTGACGAAATAATATAAATACATAATATTTATGGAAGGTGATGAAAAATAGCCAAATATAAATCTATTACAACATTATTTATAGTCTGTACTAGAATAAATCATGTTCTAACCTGTAGACTTTAGCTAGCGTTAGCTAGTTTTGTGCATTTGCGTCAGCAGATGCCGTTCTATTTTTTCCCTACCCGTACTCCTACAAATCCCGCCTCCTGGGCAATGATTGGCGAGTTGTTCAAGTCACACTCAGACAATTGGATGGCTGAGGAGCGTGACTCACTAGCTGGCCAATCAAATCACAGGAAGCAGGGTTGGTCGAAATACGGGTGAGCAGAAATTGCGTGTCAGGCTATCATATTAGAACGGCTAAGAAGCTGATGCTTAGTTATATTAAAAATGAAACGCAAATGAGCAGTTTGAATGTAAAAATCAATTGATTTTCAATTGTTCATAGTAATAAAATAGGGAAAATGTCAGCTAGCCAGCTAATGCATCCCATCATGGGGGAAAAACAGACGTCTTCCTAGCTGAACCGCTCGCGCGCTAGGTATTTGGATAAACAAAACACGAATATTTCACAGCAAAACCTCACCAGTACCTTTCAGGACCCTTTCCAGTACCCGGAACCTTCCTCAATCTGACGAGTTTACTGCGATTTTTCCCCAATTTTCTACAGCGTCCGTGAAACAACACCTTCCTCTTCCTTAGCAAAAGCGATGCGTGTGTCACTTATAAGCCCCTCCCACAGGAACCATCCCGAATCACGTCCTATTGGCTACATCGTGCACTAAGTAGTGCGTAGAAGACATGAGTTAATAGCCAGTGTAGTGCACTTATATAAGGGAGTAAGGAGCTATTTGGTATTGAACCATAGAGGACCTTGAGAACAGTGGCAGGAAAGTGTAGTAGGGGTGTAAGATGTCAGAGCAAAGGAAGCATCACACCAGAGACTGTATCATTAAATAATTAACCCAAATAATTAACAAAGGAAGAACAAACTGTAGTAATACTGATGACTTTTAGTCATACTTTTATACTATAAACGCACTATAGAATGAGACAGGGCTGCATGTTAATGACCTGCTGCAAAAATATTATTTATAATACTAACAACAACAATAATAATAATAATAACTGTTTTGGGGCCTGTCATGTAAATCATTCATCTTACGTGAGAGCTTTATCCTGTTCAGAGATGCAGTGAATCTGGAGTCTATCCCGGGAACACTGTGTATGAGGTGGGAATACACCCGGAATGGGATTCCAGTCTATCACAGGGCGCCATGAACACACACACTCACTCACGCCATGTAGCACATTTATCTTCAGTAAGAGTTTGATCCTGGTCAAGGATGTGGTGAATCTGGGGTGTATCCCGGGAACACTGTGTGTGAGGTGGGAATACACCCGGAATGGTATTCCAATCTATCACAGGGTGCCATGAACACACACACTCATTCACGTCATGTAGTTCATTTATCTTCAGTAAGAGTTTGATCCTGGTCAGGGATGTGGTGAATCCGGAGTCTATCCTGGGAAAACTGTGTGTGAGGCTGGGAGGAAACCGGAGAACCCGAAGGAGGAAACTCTTGCATGTAAAATTGACTTCAGTCACATCCTACATGCATACTATAATTATTAGCCAGACTACATGTATGTATTTTGTGTATATTTTGATTATTATGAGATCCTTGTGTGTATTGTATGTTATAGTATTAATATGGTATATTACAACAGTCCTGCATTATTATACAAACACCAAAATTCCTCATGCATGGGAGTGGCTCAAAAGTTTGTTCTGATTCATTTTTTCGCTCAGATAAAAGCCGGATAGAGGCCGCTTTTATCTTTCTCCTCCCCCAAAAACATTCTCACCTTCCTACTGATTACTTGAGAGGATCAACATACCTGATCAATCCATTGCAGTTGCTTAAAACCCAGCAGTGACGTTTTAAAAGTGTGTAAACATTAACCAGAGCCTCCTCGCTGCCACAGAGAGCTCAGACTTTGAGGAAGCACAGTGTGAAATGTGAACGGAGCAGAATTTCAGGTAAGGTTTTTGCACATAGCTATATCTGTAAATATGCACAGAAAGTAAACATTCTTTTACATTTCAGTAATGAATCGTTTTATTATGTATTTCTTCATAAACTCTCCACAAAAATCACAAGATCTTCCCAGAAACTGCACTGGAATCTGGAGCACCACTGTTTAGCCCTACTTTTTTTTTTTTTCTCTCCTAAAGACTTTAACATACTGAAACAAATCATTAACTCATGCATTATAGTTTTGTGTGTCCAAATATCATATTGTGTTAATTTGCTCTTTTATTGCTTGTCTTCAGGATGCCTCTGGACTTCAAGCGTAGTGTGTACTTCTGCTTCGTGATCATTTCATCCATGCAAACGTCACTCGCTCATTCACATTACAATGCAGCCGAATCGATGAAAGACGATAATCAGGTCACACCTACAGAGGAGCACTTAGAGGAGGCTTTTGAAGAGCAAGTAAGAACATTCATTTAAACTGAGCTCATACAAAACCACCTTTTTTCATCAGAAAGCTGCAATCTGACACACACTGACCACGGCCTTATCTAGAACACGGTGATGCAAGTGATCCAGATCCATAAAGTTGGGTTTTAGTGCTTGTTTTGAAAGCAGAAATCAGTCTTAAAGCTATAATTAGTTATACCTTTTATCCCAGGTGTAGTTCATCAGCAAAGACACATTCAGCTTCTGGTTTGTTCTTTAGTTTTGCACTGGAGCTACCTATGAGCCTATAAAACCCAGAGGTAAAAAAAAAAAATAAATTCAGCACTGTCAGAATGCGCTGTTAATTCTGGCTTTGACAGTTCCTCAGCCTCAACTACTTCTCTCGAGTTTATAATTAGGCTCAAATAGAGATGTGTGTGGGTCTGTTTTAGCAATCATTTGTTTGTTCCTGCCTGCAGTATTTTCTAAATATTTTCTAACAAGTTAGTAGCCTAATTCAAACAACTGCAACCCTGACCAGGCAGTTACTAAGGATGAATGAATGAATGCTGTAAATGCACTTTCATGTAGCACAGCATGCTTATGGTAATAAACATGGTTTTTGTTTGTCAAAAGTAAAAACCTCCTGCTTGTGCAAATTTTTTTTATTCCATCTCAGTCCTCATGCACACCTTTTGTCTCAACTGGATACCCTGTGAACCTTTCTATTTGTATCTGTTTGGAAGATTTTATCTGCTAAATCCAAATAATGTATTCAGATTTAGTTACATTAGTGACATTGGAAGTGATTCAGTAAAATCAGTGAATCCTATTTAGCCAAATAGTCTTTTAAAGTGAGAGTGTGCTCATTTTGTTAGATGATCATCGTAGATCCAGTGCAAAACTCAAGACGCAAACTTCAGACATGTCTGGAGTACTTTTTTTTTTTTTTTTTGAAAAGAGTAAATTTCTATAGGGTAAATATTATTTTTGACCAAAATATCACTTTAAATCAGAAAACGAATCATCATCATATAAGCCTCATGAGTACATCACATCATTGTGGACCTTCAAAATGCTGCCATCCAACATCTGCATTAATGTTTAACGGGTCTTCTGTAAGGGCTACTAC
This sequence comes from Pangasius sanitwongsei, assembly GCA_037576675.1. NCBI lineage: Eukaryota > Metazoa > Chordata > Actinopteri > Siluriformes > Pangasiidae > Pangasius > Pangasius sanitwongsei. Next base: position 4,196,944 of record CM075018.1, on the reverse strand, counting down.
CTGCAACGTCTTTTCCTGGAGTATGGCAGCAACGGCACTCTGACGTATGAAGGTCTACAGAAGTTACTGGGCAGCCTGGGACTGGGTGAGGTCAGCGTCCTGGAGATCAGGCATGGCGTGGTGAAGCATTCCTCTCCCAGCCTGGCTCATATTCACCAACACTTAAAAGAAGACCATCATCATCATCCTCATCCTCATCAGTCCTCAAGCACAGCGCCATTAAATAAGTAAGAGTCCAGAGTCTGGTCACTGTATCACCATCTACAAAACACAGTTTCTGGCTTTTAATTAACATCAATGCACAGCAGTACTGTCCTAACTGTTCAGAGAGTGAAACAGAGTGTGGTTTGTTACATCTCAAAAAAAATCAGACTCTGGCAAAAATTCTTAAACATGTTTATAAATACTGTGGTAATGGGAAAACTTCGGGTCTACATGAGTCAGTAATCAGATTTCAGTAGAGCTGTAGGACTTGAGTCTGGATTTGGACTTGAGTCCAGTCTCGAGACGTTTTCTGTATTGACTTGGATTTGTCTCTGTCTTATTGGCATTTGTACTTGGACTTTTCTCGGTCTTGGGCATTGAACCCCCTAAATATGATCTTGGTATTGACGGAGAATGCAAAAATAATATTTGCGGTGTCTTTTCTTTTTGCATACACAAAGTTTGACAAGAAGTAATTCCTCCTTCTAGAAAACAGCCTGAAGTAATGTTTAGGCCTTGAAAAGGATTTGAGTTTTTTTTATTTATTTTTTTTATCTCAATCTTGACTTGGCCTTGACCCACTTAAGCCTCGGTCTTGACTTGATCTTGGCTAGTCCTGGTCTTGGACTTGATAACAGCAGTCTTGACTACAGCCCTAGATTTGCATAATGCCTTATATCAAGGTTCCCTTACCTTACATCATTCAAAGTATTATTACCATTAGCCTTAAAAAACAACCATAAGTAAATGTTAACAAAGTAAGTTAATGCTGTATGAATTGATGATCATTTAGTTGTTAATTAAATACATTTAAAAATATACTCATCAACTAATGTTTACTCAATCAATGTCTAAAAATCCATATAAATTAGCACAAATTAAATTACAGCTGGGCATTGCTACCTGACAGCTCCAGGGTTCCTGAGCTGAGATAACTGTCTGTGGCGGAGTTCATCTAGGTTTGCTGGTTTCCTCCCAATTTCCAAAGACATGCCAGTAGATTTGTTGGCTTTGCTAGTCTAAATTGTCCCTAGGTGGGAATGATCTCAGGGTTGCATGGTGCCCTGCGATGGACTCGTGTCTCATCTAAGATGCTCCTGGGATTAGCCACGGATCCACCGTGACCCTCGAGATGAATGATGAATGACATCATGAATGAATACATTACAGCATGTTCCTAAATGGTGATAAACATCAAATTATGCTGTTTGCATGACCACGTGAATCATCCGGTTACTCTGGAAATGATGAAACGATCAGATTGTAGTTTTATCTTACAGGTATTTGTAGTCTCAGGCCTATGTTCTAACACGAAGATGTGTTTTCTTGTAGTTGATCTGGATAAGGCTGTCTGCAAAATGCTGTAAATGTATTAAGAGTGTATTATTAGTATAATGTAGTGTATGATCAGTGCTTTCACAGAGGAAAAAATGAATTTAAAGTTTCCTTGATAATTAGATAGAAGGTTGTTTGATCACTGATATAACTTTTATTTTTAATCCAAAAAATAAAAATATACAAAAAAAAAAAAAAAAACAGCAAATACTCAATTTTGACTAAATCAGCAGATACCTCTTGTAATATGGCAGTAAGTTGTATTTTTTTTAGTTACCCAGAAAATGTTTGATTTCACACAGAGGCTCTGAGCCTGAGACTTTTAAAGCAAAAGCAACAATGTCCACAACCGATGTCAAAGTTGCGCTGCGTGGATCTTCAGGACGGGGAGATGATTTGCAACCTACAGCTTCACTTGGCACAGAAAGACCATTACTGTTCTCTGATCATCTGACAAAGAACCACCTCCATGAGAATGTGAGTGCTAGGTGTTAAATCGTATGGAGTAAAGGAGCCCAAATGATCAAAGTACATGTCTGATAGCTAGCTGATATCATCTGATCAAAGGTAATCATAAAGTGTCATAAGAGTGAAATGCAAATTGAGACTTTCAGTCAAGACTTTTACATTAGATAATGACTACTTATAATTTTGCCATCAGGACTTTTCGAGCTTAAACATTATAGAAGGGTGTAAATCACAGCCTTGTGAAAGCACTAACCCTTTCTAAACGTCTTTCCTCTGTTCAGTGTTTGAACGTCACGCAGCTTCTGTGGAACTTCGGTTTGGATCAGACGTCTCACATCACCCCTGCTCACTTCACCTTCCTGTGTCCCGCTCTGCTGTATCAGATAGACAGCGGCGTGTGTCTTCGCCACACAGATCCCGACATGCAGGAAGCTGGAAATAGCGTGGCTTTTCTCAGAGGTGATCAGCCACTGCATGTAGATGTTCCTCTGGACATGATAATGTAATGTTACCTAGAGGAATCTGATATTAAAAAATAGTCTAAAAAAGAAAAGGCAGAATTTCCGCGGGATCAAATTTACAGATCAAACTGATGCATCTATCTATCTAAACATCTTAAAATGTTCATAAAAAATAAAGTAGACGTGCTAAAAGGCTAACTGTTGTTCCAGTTCAGGACTATTCAACAGAGCAATGTTACACACAGCCTGACAGAGTACTACCAATGAATACGATAAATAATCATTAACAATAATAAAATAATATAAAACAGTAAACAATCACCAATGTGAAATTCATGGCATATAAGTAGTCGCATACGCTGAACTCCAAATATGTGTCTCTTTGAGTATAAAAAAAAAAAGCAGAAATCTGACAAAGAAAATGATTTATCATATGATAAATATGTGTTTGCTTTCCAATATAGAGAAAGAAAGAAAGAAAGAAAGAAAGAAAGAAAGAGGCACTAAAAAACCAATATCTTAAATTAAAGGAAAACGATCTAATATTTATTATGAGATTATTATTATTATATAACAAATATAAGCCCAATAAGCCTATTTCTATAAATATTGATCAGTTTTAAGCTTGAAATTATCTTATTCTATTGGCAGATAATTTTGCTTCTTTCTAGAAATAAATGCTCGATATTATTCTCAAAAATGATCTCCCAACAGAATAAAACAATTTCAAGCTTGGAATGATTAAAAATATCTAGAAATAGGCTTAATAATCTTATATTTGTTTAAAAACAATCTAATAAAGAGAAATATTAGTTGAATTTGCCTATATTTAAGCATATTCAAGATATTTTTACTTAAGATTTCATTTTTTTTTTTGCAATGAATAAAGAAAGAAAGGTAAAGTAAGTAAAGCAAACTAAAGTAAATAGAAGTATAGTATAGTAAGATAAAGTAACATAAACTAAATTAACTAATTCGATAAAGTTACTTAAAGTAAATTGAAGTAAAGTAAATTGAGGCATAGTGCTTAAATAAATAACTAAGGTAAGGTGAAATAAGTAAATAAAGTAGATAATAAAGTGTGGTGAAATAAAGTAGGTAACATGAAGTAGTACATGTGAAGTAAGTAGTCAAGTCACCTTTATTTAGAGAGCATGTTTAAAGACAATAAATGTTGGCCAAAGTGCTGTACAAAAACATCAGGCAAATCCAAACATCAATAAGATGAAATAAAACAATAAAACAATAAAAGCATTAAAGCACAAAAGACTGGACATTAAAAGACAGAACAAAATAAAAGACTGTAGACCCAAAATTAAAAAAAAAAAAAAAAAAAAAAAGACTCATATGAATAAATGTGTTTTGAAATTGGATTTTAAAAATGTCTATAGTGGGAGATTAAAAAAAAAAAGATAAAATAAAAAAAATGTAAGGTGTTCCATGACCTCAGAGCTGTGACACAAAAGGCTCGGTCACCTTTAAACTTTATCTGAGTCTGTGAAAAAGTTAAAAGTAGTTGGTTAGAGGATTTTAAAGCTCAGGTTTACAGAGATTTAAAAAACAAATAATAAATTACATCATTTTACCTACTTTTCACTAAGTAAATAAAGTAGGTAGAGTGAAGTAACTAAGAAAGTAATGTAGGTAGACTAAGTAAAGTAAATTAAAGTAAAGTAAGTAGCAGGTGAAATGAGGTAAAGTAAGTAAGAAAGCAAAAATAAAGTTAGTAGGTAAAGTAAGCAAGGTAAAATGAATGTAGGTAAAGTGGAGTAAATAAGTAAGATTAAGTAAGTATGCAAAATAAGTTAAATTAAGTAAGATCAAATAAGTACTTAACTACTTGAGTAACTAATGCACGGTAAAATAAAGTAAGTAAATTGAATAAATTGAAGTGTTGTAACTAATTAATTAACTAGGTAACAGAGTAAAATAAAGTGAGGAATGAAGGTAAGCAAAATGTGTGAAGTCAGGTGAAGTTGGGTATGTACATGTATTTGAAATTATAGTAAGTAATAGTAAGTAATTAAGTATTTAAAAAACACAAGGTAAAATAAAGTAGGTAGGGAAGGTAAACAAGTAATGTGAAGTCAGGTGAAGTTAGGAAATTAAGGAAATTAAGATGAACTTGAAATTATAGTAAGTAATTAAGTAACTATTTGAGTAAGTAAAGTAAGGTAAAATAAAGTAAGTAGGAAATGTGTGCAAGTAATATGATGTCAGGTGAAGCCAGCTAAGCAAGGTATATGGGTAATGTCATTGAAATTATAGTAAGTAATTAAATAATTATTTAACTAACTAACATAAGGTCAAATAAAGTGAGTAGGTTATGTAAAGTAAGGTTTGAAAGTACCATAAGTAAGAAAGAAAAGTGAGATAAATTAAGTAGGCAAGGTAAGGTAAATTAAATAAAGTAAGCTAATGTTTAAGTATAGGTAAAATACATTAGTAAGTAAGTTGGTACATTACAAGTAAGTTGGTAAACTGATGTTGTGATGAAGTGACATGAGTAAGTAACAAAGGAACAAGGTAAAATAAGTAAGGGTAAGGGACTAATGTAAAATAAAGCATGTAAAGTAAATTATGGTAAGTAATTTAATAAGAAATGTAAAGTAAAGTAAAGTAAAGTTAGAAAGTCCAAATGTACATAGATCCAAACATTCTGCTGTAGTCACGTGGCCTAGTTTGGATATGTTGATGTATAATTGTAGTTATATCTTATATGCATTTCATGCTAAAGTGTTTTAAACAGTAAGAACAGACTGTGTATATATTTCCTCTTAGCTCTGGGTTGGGCCTCTGTAGCGCTGCTAGTAATCAGTCTGCCGTCCGTCATGGCCCTCGGACTGACTCCCCTGATCCCACCCGCTGCCCTCCGGACCTTCCTGTGCCCCATGGCGGCCATGGCAGTGGGCACTCTGTGTGGAGACGCCCTGCTTCACCTGCTGCCTCATGTAAGTGACCAGAATAACAGTGAGGGCAGTAAAAGCTTGAAGGATGGATAGCGTATCAGATTATTGTTTTATATTATCCCATATATTGTGTTTGGGTATAAATGTTAAATGAAAAAATGAAAACATACAAAATAAACCCTTATCTGGGACAAAGAGATATCCATTGCTATATTGTATTCAATATTTTATTCTATTTTTATCATTCTAATTTGTTGCATTTTATAACAACATTAGAAGACTGTTCTCTCAGGACTGCACACACATATAGTTATGTGTATTTAAAGTGTGTGTGTATGTGAGACTAGAAGTCATTACTACAGAACTTTGAGAACTTAAAAGGTTAAAATATATGACTTTTAAATGTCAATATAACATTAAAATGTCTTTAATCCTTTTCATACTGTTCATATGGGTCTGATAAGTAGAGCATTAGCATTCTTAAAGCATGAATATGTAAATGTAGTTGCGTTTAGCTCTTGTGTGTATGTGTATGTGTGTGTGTGTGTGTGTGGTGTCTCAGGCGAACTCTGGGCTACACAGTGATCACCATGATGTGGTGTTAAAGGGCCTAAGTGTGCTCGGTGGACTCTACTTGCTCTTCGTGTTTGAGAGTGTGCTTGGTCTCAGGCACAGCTGTAAGGTGAGCTTCCCTCCTGCATTACACAGCAGAACACACACATCTACACATTAAATGTTCTCTTAATGAGTAAGGGAACATGTGAATTTGTTTTAGAATTTTGGATGTTTTTTTTTTTTACTCAGAAATCAAAGAAAAGAAAGCAGAATGCAGCAGAGGGCCGGGAAATGGAGGCATTAGAGGGTAAGTTTGAAAAGATAAAGAAAGTTAAATCCAAATGAACTAAAACCAAAAGCTGAATTCATAATGTAAAATAAGGTAAAGTAAGTTAAGTAAGGAAATAAATAAGTATGGTAAATTTAATTAAGTAAAGTTAAATAAGTAAATAAATACATATGGAAACAAAACACAGGTAAGGTAAAGTAAGCAAAGTTCTGTAAGTTAATAAGTAAGTATGGTAAAGTTAATTAGGTAAAGGTAAATAATTAAATAAATAAATATGGTAAAGAAGCATAAGTAAAGTAAAGTAAGTAAAGTTAAGTAAGTCAAAAACCAAGTATGGTAAAGTTAATTAGGTACAGTTAAGTAAGTAAAACAATAAGTATGGTAAAGTAGTTAGGTAATGTAAGCAAAGTTAAGTGAGTAAATACATGGTCACGTTAATTAAGTTATGTAACTAAATAAATAAATATGCAGAAAGAAGAAACATAGATAAGGTAAAGTATACTCTTGTATATATTGTAGACTGAATCTGTATTCACATTTTTCAGGTACAAACATTTAAAACAGTATAAAATTCAGCACTTTATATTTACATTGTTTGGGAAAAATCAGGTTGTGGAGATTCAGGTTGTTTATGAAATTCAGGAAATTTCATAAACAGGTTGAGAATGTCTTTCTTCTCCAAGAAAATGACCACTTTACCTACTTAACAACATTAACGTTAATTACTTTACCTTACTTTATGTAGGGTTAAGTAAACGTCTTTGTGTAAACTTGATCTAAATAATGTTGTGTTGGTGGTTGGCAATAAATTTTGAAAGAAAACATTATAGCAGTTACAGATAGAAATCAGTAAAACAAAAATACAAACATTTCTGTGATGCACATCATCACATTTTTGCATTGCAATGCATCATGTCATGATGCGTTTGTACACCCCTAGTAAAGAGACATAAATGTAGCCATCAGTAAAGTCATAAGTCACACTGGTTCTCTTCTCCAGGTTCCTCTACACCTGAGCACTCTGTGGTCCCTGAGTCGGGTCACAGTCATTCTCACACACCGCTGGACCGAAGCCCCTCCAGCCTCAGCACCATCGCCTGGATGGTCATCATGGGAGATGGAATCCACAACCTCACTGACGGACTAGCGATTGGTGTGTACGTCTGAGCAGGTTACAGTGGGGGACATGGTTATTATGTAAGAGAGGGAACACTATGAGGTGTGCTGTTATAGGAAAATAAGCCATGATGGGGTAGTGTGATAGGGCTTGAAGCAAAGCAGAGTTACTTTTACCACCCTTAAATGGATTATTTTCCTATACAACACATGCCAAAGTGTTTTATTCATCTTATACTACAGCAATTTGTTCATTTTTTTTATTAAAGAGTGACACCTAATACTTTTTATCCATTTATAGTTACATTTAATGTTGTGGAACATCTGCAAAACAAGTTAGTTCCTGTTATCACTTACGTTATAGCAGCTACAAATTGTTATTCCTTCACCTGCCTCTTTTTTGTCTCTCTTGACATTAATAAGACAAAAAATATGCAGCTTGTTAAGTTACGGAGAAAACGAAGTCCTCCATCCTGAAGATTTTCCCATGTTGGAAAACTGATACAAAGTGCTGACACAGGAGACTCCTTCCAAAAATGCGAAATAAATGTCTCTTCACATGAAAAATTCACCATATCAACAACTACTCACATTTTTAAAATCATTAAGTGGAGTGTCTGCCCATACAAGTCCCTGTGTCATTTGTTACTGTAGAAACGATGACGTATTTGAATGAGTGCATTGATATAAATCTTGCAGCCTGAAATATTGTCGGAGCTGCTGTTTTAGAAAAGTTTGCAACACCTTCTGACCAATGAGATTTGAGAATTCCACAGCACTGTGGTATAATTAATGATAAATCTTCCTGCTGTCTTTTTCCCGTTTTATGGGGCCAATATATTAATCATCAGAGAGAGAGGTTTTCATTGCTGTCTTACTATTCTTTATTCATTAAACCACACCATGTTTCGGCTTTGCTCAATGCTCAGAGGTCTCTTATTACTCCTTTGGTTTTTTTTGTCTGTCTCTCCTGCAGGTGTGGCATTTTCTCAGAGCTTGAGTGGAGGACTCAGTACCACTATCGCTGTCTTCTGCCATGAGCTTCCTCACGAGCTGGGTATGACACTCCAACAGTCTGCTCAGACTGAGCCCCTGATATATCATTTTTAAAACTACCAATTTTTTTTTAGATAAAACATGTTCTGTGAGTAAAAGCAATTTGTGCTAATCATGAATAATCATTCCATGCCTTATTCATATGTTTGCATATAAATATATTGATGGATGACAAAGTAAAGTTGATATATTTCTGTAAAGCTGCTTTGTGACAATGTCCATTGTTAAAAGCTCTATACAAATAAAATTTGAATTAAAAGAAAATTAACCAGTGGCTTTGTTATGCTGTAGGGGGCATTTATTTATTTTACTGTGATGGTTTGGCTCAACTCGTCCCCTTAGAGTGAAGCGTCATTGCAAATCAGTACAGCAGTTCTTCTGACTGATCGCCTTGATCCTGTGTTGAAACGTTTCATATCCTGATGGGCGTGGTCTCGTCCAGGATGACCCCGCCCCCATGCACAGTGCACGAGGGCTCACTGGTTTGATGAGGATGGAAATTATGTAACTCATATGTTATGGCCTTTACACTCACCAAATCACAACCAAATTGAACACTTATGAACCTCCATCATCAAAACACCAACCGAAGGAATTTTTTTAAAAGAATGGTGTTCATTGTTCCAGTACAGTTCCAGAGACTTGTAGAATCTGTAGCTTTTCTGGTGGCTTGTAGTGCCCCAACACCTTACTAACACACTTTATGTTGGTATTACCTTTCATTTTTTGCTTGCCTGTATACATAATCATAAGTAAATTAAGTAAGCTGTGTCTGGGAATTATGTGTATAACAGTTCATCATCAGCCTAAATTTTACAATCGCGGCCGCCCTACCATCAGCAGGACTAACTGTTTCAGCATGTGTGTTCAGGTGATCTGGCCGTGTTGCTGGCTGCAGGTTGGCCTGTGCGGAGACTGGCACTCTTCAGCTTGCTCTCAGCCCTGCTCGGGTATGTGGGAGTGCTGACTGGCACTGTACTGGGGCACCAGTGGGCACAGCACTCGCCCTGGATCCTTACACTCACCGCTGGAGTCTTTCTCTACGTCGCACTGGCTGACATGGTGAGAACAATAGCTGTGGTTGAGACTCTAAAACAGGAAACTTGTATTAATGCAATGTAGTATGGGTGCTCGTCGGCATGGTAACACACACCTTTCCTGGACACTCATCACCCCACTTGAAGTGATTATTAAAGATACAGTTTATAATGTTAAAGGTGTTTCCAAATGTGCAATTCAAAATATTTCCATGCAATGCGTCATGTTAATTTCTTTTATTTCAGGATTCTGTTTAAAATTTTCCAGCCAAGAAATAAGCCCCACCTCCAGGTGGAACAGAGCGACTCAGCACCGTCGCTGTTCCCTAAAAGGGCAACTTACGAGGCATACGCAGTTTCAACAAATGAAAACTCTTTTGTCACTAACCCAGCACTAAATTTGCGCTTTTCCATTTAAAACAGAGTATTTCTCATTTTATTAATTTCTTTTATTAAAATATTGATTCGGGGAACGCTAGACTCATCAGTTTGAATATGATCATGAACTGATATGCAAATTATGATAAGATTATAATTTTGTAACTGAAAACTTTTAGCCACATTTAGCTGTGGTATGCTAGCTAGCTTGTTTTTGTTAATAACGAACAAACTGGGGATTGTTATTGTAAAAACATTGCGAAAAACATAAATTGCAAAGAACATGATTATATAAACTGAGATTCTAATACAGTTATGGGGGTGTTTTTAATTTGCATATTTATGCATATTTATATTTCTTAGTATTTTTAATTATGCGAGAGGTGTATGTTCTTAAGCCATGTCAATAGTTCATTGGGCAATAAAATAAAAAATTTTTTGGTTTAACATACATTTGAGTGCAAAGGTTTGCATCTCGTATAGATCTTAAATAGGAAAAATTAGGAAGTACACCTCTATTTAGCAATTTAGGAGAATAGCAAGACGTTGAAATTGAAATGCGGGTTTGTTCTGCAACAAAACAGCAATATGAAGCGAGGTGAAGTGAATATTACACTGAAATGGGAAAAAAAGCAGCCACTTAGAGGATGTGAAAGAGATGTTCTGGCAGTTGTAAATGAAAAAAAAAAAAGGAAAAAAAAAAAAAATCCTTTGACCTTTGAATTTTTTCACAATTATCATCTTAAACTTTTTTATGATAACAAATCGTTTTTATGAAGCACATCTGTGATTTGTTGATGTAAAAGAAATATTTTTCTTCAATTTGTCTTTAGGGTGTGCAAACTTGTGCACTCAACTGGATCTGTTTAATGGTTTCAGATCATGCATTTACCACCAGTCCCCAATGTATATATTGTTATAATTAAGGTAGCTTGTTGCTAACATTTCTTGGGACCCTCTTGTGCTTCCAGATGCCCGAGATGCTGCATGGAGATCGAGGTTCAATGAGTCCTCTCAGCTGTTTCCTCCTGCAGAGCGTCGGCTTGCTCACGGGAGGTGCCATCATGCTGTGCATCGCTCTCTTCGAGGAGAACCTTAGCGTTAGCTTGGGGGACGGATGAGAGACAGAAAGTAATCATAGAGCAGCACCAAATCTTGCTAACATGGATGCCTGATGGCTTCTTAAATGTGGGTTTGTGTGCTGAAAGGACAGTACAGGAAGAAGAACAGCTGCTTCACCCGGACTGAACAATCTGTCTACTGATTTGACTAAAAGCATCTTTGAAAATTTTTTTTTTATGAAGCTAATTCCAGTATAGCATTCCTTTAATATCACTGAGGAATGTTTTTCTGTGCCTCTGAGTCTGAGTTTTGTATTAAGGATTTTAATCTGAGTTGTAATTGTGATGTTTTAATGAGTTAGTAATTTATTAAGTGATCACTGATTAAAACTGGTAAAGACATGAGTCATCATATGAACTGTCATTTGAATTACAGTTTTTAATATTCATAATGATATTGATAATGATTGCTTAATGAGTTTATGAGTTCATCACTTCTTGAATATTTTGCATCTACTGTACTGTATATTATGATAAATGTTTAACTTTCTAGTTTGTGTGTGAATGTTTAGCACATCTAGCAGATTTACAGGAAGTTTGATCTGAAGTAGTCAGTCTCAAATCTTTTCTATCAGTGCTAGTCAGCTAGCTATGCTGACAGGATTTATAACAGTTTACACACTTTACAGGGAATACTAAATAAACAACCTGACAGGATTTCTGAAAGGATTTTTAAGTCACATTTATAAATGTTTATCGTCTACTATGAATACTAGCCAACTAGCTAACATGATTTCTGTCCTATTTAAGTCATATTTCTAAACATTTATCATCTTCACAGCTAATTCTAAATAAACAGCTAGCATGAGCTAACCTGACAGGATTTCTGAAAGGATCTTTTCTGTCATTTGTAAATGTTTCATGTTTACTGCTAAAGCTAGATAGCTAGCTAGTATGAGCTAACCTGATGTGATTTTACTCTGTTACTCCGGGCACAGAAAATATCATTATGCAAACAAACATGGCATTACCATGTTTAAAAAAATGTATTTAGGTTAAATGTTTCTATAATTTCTGTTATATATAAAATCAATCTTGATCCTAGCATTTACACTGTAATGTTTGAATTGTATTAAACATTTTTTATGATAAAAACATAACTTAATGAATTTCCCAAAACTCATAGATAACATGACAATTAGTTCTAAGCATCTAAGTCAGCTAATGTAAAGCTAACTGCTTCCTAACGTCTGTTTACACAGGACATTGATAAAACTGCGCTGAATTGACACTTTCACAATCTTTAAACGAATCAAATAATCATTTTTCTGATTTTATAACTCACCTGATAGGATGTGTTGTGCTCAAACACTCAAAGTTGATCCAGGAACCGAGGCTGCGCTGTAACTTACTCCTCATCTCCTACTTTTTACGAAAGGTGGAAAACCGCACTATTTTTGGAAACTCTCGCGATGCCTATCAGTGCCGGTGAGTGTCGCGATCCAAACATTATCGTAGACATGATCGAGGTTCTCCTAGATCAGTATTTGAGAAGTTATTTTCGTCTTTTAAAAATGTAATTACGAGCGGGGTGGCCGTGATTATGTCCATGGTGGCCGTGGCCACCCCCTGGTTCCACCCCTGTCCCTGTTCCAGCCGATTCTAAATAAACAGCTAGCATGAGCTAACCTGAAAGGATAGCTGAGAGAAATTTTAAGTTATTTATAAACATGTTTACTGCTAATGCTAGATAGACAGCTAATATGAGCTAACCTGACAGGATTTCTGACAGGAGAGGATTTTAATTCGTATGTATAACCATTTACCATCTAAACTGCTAATGCTAGCCAACTAGCTAATATGAGACAACCTGTCAGCATTTCTGAAAGGATTTTTCAATCATATTCATTATTGTTTGTTATCTTTACTACTAATGCTAGCCAGTTAGCTAGCATGAGCTTACCTGACAGGATTTCCGAGACTCGAATTCATTTATAAGCATTTATTAACTTTACTGCTAATACTAAATAGAAAGACTGTATGAGATAACCTGACAGGATTTCTGAGACGACTTACATCATGTTTATATAATATCATCTTCTTTAGCGCTAATGCTAGATAAAAAAAACTAGCAACAGCTAACCAGACAGGATTTCTCAAAGTATTTTAAGTCATATTTATAAAATGTTTACCATCTACTAATAATACTAGCCAACTAGCTAACACGAGAGGATTTCTGTAAAAAAATTTATTTCATATTTATAAACATGTATGTACACCTTCACCTTTATAAAAGTTTATCTTCACTGCTAATGCTAGATAGATAGCTAACATGAGCTAACCTGACAGGATTTCTGAGACTTTGTCATTTATAAATGTTTATCTTTACTGCTAATACTAAAGAGAAAGGCTTTCAGATATCCTGACAGGATTCTGAGAGCACTAATCTCATATTTATACACTATTATCATCTTTAGTACTACTGCTAAATAGAAAACTAGCATGAGCTAACTTCACACGAATCCTCAAAGTGTTTTAAGGCATATTTATAAATGTTCATCATCTACCAGTAATACTAGCCAACTAGTGAACATGAGAGGATTTTCATGTAATATATTATTATTATTTTTTTAACATGCCATCTTTACTATTTATACTAGCCAATTAGCTAACATGAGCTAACAGGATTTCTGAGATTTTAAGTAGTTTATAAGGGTTTTGTCATCTTTACTGTTAATGCCAGATAGATAGCTCACTTGAGAGGACTTTTGAGCAGATTTCTAAGACATTAAGAGTTTATAATATTTATTTTTCTATCTAGCATTAGCAGTTGCCAGCACTGATAAAAGTCCTAGCAGGCAGCGAAAAAAACTGGACTTTATCCCACACAATTTATGTCTGTGGACGAGTCACTGTAGCAAGACAAAATTCTGCGGCTACACCGCAGAAGGCACCTCTACACAGAAGAAAAGACAAACACAGTGTCTTTTATTTAGCAATAGCACTTTATTTCAAACATAACCAATCCTAAGCCACAATACTGAATGACAAGACCTACTGGCTGCAGCATATTATGAAACTGGCAAACGCAAAATGTACAGGATTTTCTTTTTTCTGTATTTTAAAGTCAGAGAGACCAAGTTCATATAATACCAAATTCAAAACAATGATAAATGTTCCTTCTCAGTTAAATACATGTTACAGATGTTCACATCTGTTAGTAACAATTAACCATTTACAAGCTCCTACTAGGAATTAACAAGGCAAAGTGCTTTCAGGATTGCATCGTCACACAAAGAAATGAATGGCTTGAGGTTTTTTTTTTTTTTCCTGGGGGGTGGGGGGAGTTGTTGCACAGATAGGGGCTCCGGGTGTGAAAGGGTGTGACCGGGGGGGTCTTCCTTAACGACTCGTGCTTTTAGGACACTACACTAAACTGAGGGTGGCTACAGAGGTCCAAAGGCTGAATGGTTAATTTGATTTTGGAACGGTGTAAGGCTCGGGGGACTGGATGTACCCCATTAGTAACGCTGACCTATTCCCCCTTTCAAACCCCCCAACCTCCAGTAGAAAATTGAATTGTTGCTTAAGTACCAAAGTCATGCACCCACCCGCACAATGCCCGAAACTCACCCGGAATCTCACGCACACTCCACGAAGAGTTGTAAACTTGAATTCAGAGGGCTCACAGTGAACATTGAGAGGTGATTCAGTGAAGGGGGGGGGAGGGGGGGGGATTTAATAAATTAAAAAAAAAAAAAAAAAAAAAAAATTACAGTGGAGAAAAGAGAAACGATACAGCAGGTATAATATAAACATACAGTATACGAGCTGTAATAGGCTGATAGGCTTCCCTGTTTTTAGCAAACATCAGAAACACATGACATCATCAGAACTATGGGAGGAAAGCATGAGGAAAAAATAAGCTTTTTCTAATACAGTCTGGCTTCACATTCCAGTGGTACTCTGCTGTGTATACACTTTCTCATGTTACACTGACAGACACACAATCAAGCACTTTTTTTTGTTTGTTTTTTAAATATATATAACCGCTTGTTGACGATAAATTACACACACATCTGTTCCATATAAATATTTTCCATTCATCACCACGGCAGGGTGAGAGATTCGGATATACATCAAGCTGCAACACGCAGAGGTAGGAATAATGCTACTACTCCCCAGAACGCTGCTAACAGTAAATGAACAGTAAAATCAACTCTGGTTTGGGTCATGCTTTAAGCAAAGGCAGTAGATGTGAGTGTGATGCGTTTTGGCTGAAGCAGGGGTTCGAGTGATGGTACACGCCCCCGCTGTGGTCCCAGGCTTTGAGCACATGCTGGTGATGGCGTCTTTTCCTAACTTTAAAAAGAAAACGAAAAAAAACAAAAACAAAAAACGACAGTATTTGCAGATATGCTGATGAGGTATACAAGGTTTGATATGACCCCATACTATATTCTCTCTCACACACACACACATATATATAATAATATCTATATACACACACATACACAAGTGCACACTAATGCATACACACTGGGTGCTGCCTGACATGATCAGAGCATAGTATTTTTGCGTCTCCTTTGTAACAGCAATCTTTTGGAAAGAACACCAAAAAAAAAAAAAAAGGGGGGGGGAGTGGGTGGGGGTGAGAAAGAAAGAAAGTCTCATAGACTTCAGGTCTTTTGTGAAACCGGATTCAGGTACGAGACCCAAGCAGAACGCAGCCAGTCCATTCAAAATGGCCTGAAATCCTGTACACAGCAAATTCACATTCAGTCTGACTGAAGTAAGGCTCTCTCAGTGCTGAAATCTAACATTTCGAACACAAGGAGAGGGTGTTTACCTAAGGTGCCACAGAAACAAAAACAAAAATCCACGAGCCAAAGTGACCCAGCAAATCAAACCTTTCAAAATATACAATTGTCTCTTGATTATATTGCTTGTTTTAGGACAAAAATGTCGTCACTGGCCGTCTCTACAGAATCGTAGATTGGTCCTTGGCCATAAAATACTCGGCTACTTTAAGAAAATGGGAAAAAAAAAAAAAAAGTGTATATATATATATATATATATATATATATATATATATATATATATATAT
>CM075018.1:4155709-4175508 GCA_037576675.1 Pangasius sanitwongsei | reverse complement strand
TATATATATATATATATATATATATATATATATATATATATATATATATATATATATATATATAATTTTTTTTTTTTAAATGTTTGAGTTTTGAGGTAAGATCACAAGTTAAACACAACTCAAATCCTTACAGCATGTTTCAGTGCATGGCCCCCTTCCATTTAACCCATCGCTTGTTTCTAAACTACAGAACATTTATGTATAGAAAAGAATGAAAAATGAAAGTGATGTTATTTTCTGAATACCTTCCTGCATTAATTAATAAGCAAGGACACAGCAGTGCATCTGTGTTTTTATAGATCTATATATTCCACAATACACAAGAAATAATAAAGGATCGTTTTCTTTCTAAGCTTCCTAACACGATTGGTTTTTTTTTTCTTTCCTTTTTTGGTCTTGATGCCATTCGGCTCAAAAATATCTACTCTGCCTTTCAAAAAGTATCGAGGTTTCTTTTATTACAGAGGTGCCAACATTTCTAACAAGAAAATCCTAGCAGACAGAGAGGGGGAAAAAAATTACCACAAAAATGCATGTAGCTTTATGTCTGTGGACGAGACGGCTAATTAATTTTGTAAAAAAAAATTTTTTTAAAGTGTGCACCAAGCAACAGTAAGAAAACAATGAGGTTAAGGTTTGGTGTGATGTTATTTAATTAGTGGCTTTTTTTTTTTTTAAACCAACCAAAGAGACCAGAGCTCTGCCTTCTTGTTTTCTGCTGGCTCACAGGACTGAGGCTTACGAACTCACAGCTAGATTACATTGGTGCAAACTGAAAGTAGCCGCTAGTCTTTTACGTCCTTTCCCCTTCAGTGAATTGGCTTTACCGCCAGACAAATTTTATACGATTTGCTCTGACTGCTATGTAGTTTCCAGGTGTCTCCCTTGTCGCAAAATCGGAAATGCTACAATAAAACTGTACATGTTGGCACCTCTGTTAATATTATATACTATTTAAGAATGATGACGTTTTGGGGTTTTAAAGGGTTAATGACAGACTGTAGAGAAAAAAACATCTCCATTCTTAGTGAACCTAAAGGAACAGCTAGTGTAAAGCCTATCACCTCATTACCTTACCTCCAATTTATTTACTTTATTTATTTATTATTTTTTTAAACGTGCTGCAGATACTAACAAGTAAAAGCTAAAATAATCTAAAAAACACACCATCGCACAGACAGGACGTCTCCTAATTAGTCCTTTAAAAAAAAAAATATATCACCTGACAAACACCATTAAGCTTTTTCGCTTAACCTCTGTGGCATTATGATGCATTCTCTGCAGATATGTGTGCTTCTTGACACAATCTCGCCATCAGAACAACGAGACCCTATATATTTACGAAATCTTCTCTCAAGTGCTGCAACTGCTTGCCCAGTATACCGTTTCCTCTTAAGGCAAATCGCTAGAGATAAATAGGACGAAGCAGGAATCAAATAGGTATTTAAATATTGCCTTAAACGGATGTGTCTTCAAGTAGTAGGGACGTTAAAAGTCCGCTGAGGTAAATTAGACATTCCATCAGTCGACACCACCTTCGAGAGCATCAACTAGACATTAAACACAGACATGAACGGATTATTAAGACGCACTTTGAAGTAGCTACAAGTTCTCCCCTTTTCCTGCTAATTGGATGCAAGTTAATGTCATTTCTGACATTATTTTCAGCTTCGAATAATCGCAAGCTTGACATGTTGATCAGTGAAGGTTACTTTGAATAATTGAAACACAAGCATACTTTCCTTATTTCTACCCTTCTGACAAAGTTAAGGCATTTCATTTGACAAATATTTGAGAATTCACCCTTAAACAATTATTAAAAATTTTCCATAAATGCCTTTCGAGATTGTATGTAATAAAATAACTTGAATATCATTTAAGTAGTTACATGATGCAATACGATGCTAAAGAATGGCTTTTTAAATTCTGAACTTCTTCCCACTTTTGCATTCTTATAGCTTAATTTGATCTATAATTATTATTTTTATATTCTTCTCAAATAAATATGAATTTGGTCTTCTTGTAGATCACGCAACATATATTACTTTAGAATTCTTTCACATTACTCTATAAACTCATTTATATGAAGTGCAGAGAAGAAAATTATGGCACCAGTTTTGAAGAAATGACCATTTTTTTTTTTTCCTTGCATATGGTCGTTCAGCTAAAACGCGCTCCTCTTCCCGCTAACAGCTTTAACACCAGACAACCTCCAGCTACAAGATATTTAGGTCCAGCTTTCCTCTGCACAAGCTGCCTGTTTATTCATCACGCACACACGATGAGGAGGTTTGCCACATACGGGACGCAGATAAAGAACCTCTCCGGCTCCAAGAAGCTTTTTCTGATTACTAAATGGCACCAAATGAGAACAGAAAGTACTCTTCAAACGAAGAGATGTGCACTTTTTTTTTTAAAATTTCACCTCAACTTCTTCATCGTATTTATAATCAATACAAGTGGCAGTGCAAATCTATTTTTAATGCCTCACTGAACCCCTGTGCGTTCACATTTCTCATTTCATTTTGGTGGCCTTCCATTTGGGGGGGGGGGGGGGGGTGTGTGAATGGGGGGAGAAAAGAAAAAAAGAAATCTGGTCAACTCACTTCTGCTATTCCTGACTAAAGTGAAAACCTAAATATGCTTCAGCCACATTTGTTACAACACACTCAGATTTGTGAAGACAGTCTGCACACACACACTTGCATACACACACACACGCACACAATGTAGCTGCACGTGAACAGCAAAAGAAAGTAGGGTGCATTTCTTTTATGCTTCATTTAATTTAAAAAAAAAAAAAAAAAAAAAGAAGGACAGTCAGAGGTGGACAAATCAGCATCAGGGACAGCCAGGACAAAAAGATTTCGTGTTTGGATATTCATAGTTGCTCAGCGGAGTAAATACAGCAACCAAAGACAGAAAATAACGTAGTCCTTACTGACTTTCGTAAGTATGTTTAAACTTAATGCACTTCACGGTGGTGTACACACAAACACACACACAGATGCTGTAACTATAGCACACACTACTCATTCACGATGATCTGGCTGACGGTAGTACGATTTTTTTAGGAAGGAGATTAATTAGCGTCAATTCACAGAAACAAAGGCGCTAGCCAGACTCCTACATCTTTTACGTGAGACGTGAGGACATCGGGCAATGTCTTGCTGACATTTTGTTGAGGGCGCAAACATGATATGCTACATCAGAAACTTTGTAAGAGCAGAATAATCTAATACTCATTTGCATGGCTTAGTCTTAATTAATGCACTCTACTTCCTAACTAGCTCACTATACATTTTGACATTCAGTTAGCGCAACGGTTTTTGTTTTTTTTTGTCTTTAAGCAACCAAAACATGGAACTGCCCAACACGCTGGTGCTTTTACCTGCCCGGTGTGCCAGCGAATCAATTTACGATGTGTCCACCCCTGACAAATTCCTTATTTTGAACAAAGCTGAAGCATCGTCTGCGTCCTGTAACTTGGTTCACCAGATAAAAGTGCCGCGATAGTTTTAACCATCAATTTAAAACTAAGTCACATTTTAAAATCTTTTTTCAAGTACATGGTTTACGACGATTTTATTGCAAAATTGATAGGATGTTGGCCAATTCGCCTGAATTATTTCAGCACATGCCTATAATCACCTAACATCTACTGAAGCTTTTCTGTGAATATTCTCACAGCAGGGGAAAAAAGGATCAAGATTTACTGCTGCTTCACTCTATATGTTTAAAACTAACAGTTCTCATGGCTTCAGTGAGACTCGGGTACAATTCAGGTTAGGTTGACTGTTCACACAAATCTGTTTTCAATTCCCTGTGGTCTCAAATACATTGGAAAATGTAATAATAATAATAATAATAATAATAATAATAATAATAATAATAATAATAGGGGAAATTAAAAGCCCTTTCGACTGATTGTCTCTTTACTAATTGCGCAAATATTGCATGTCTATATTTTGCGAATTATATTCCGGTCCTAATATTTTCTGAAACGTTGTGGCTTCAATGAGAAATGAAAAGGAAGCACATTTGTACACTGAACAATTAATCAACCTTTGGCAATAAGGAAGCATTCAGTTAAAAGAAAAAACAAGGGAAGAGGGGCAACCGATTTTAAGTATCACGACCAAGCAGGTGTTTTGTTTTTGCCAAATTATGAACGCTACGAAATTAACACAACTTTGGTCATAATAATAATAATAATAATAACAACAACAACAATCGAAATAAACCCTATGTGAAAACCAGTGATGTGACGTATCACAAAACTGCTGATCCTCAGGTTGAGCTTGTGAATAGCAGAAGTTAAAGCCATACACCCTGACGGAAAAAGCTGCTCGATCAAAAACAACTCATTTCCCAATGAGGATTTAAAAAAAAAAAAAAAAAAAAAAAAAAAAAAAAAAAAAAAAACCCACAACACTGAACTGACAGTTCAAATGAATTCCAAGTGATCCTTCAGCAAAAGGCTCGACTAATGTTTCATATGGCTAAAGTTAATAGTCTGTAGAGGAAGCACCACTTAAGCTGTGAATGGTGACAAGTCGAACTGAATGGACATTTCAAAAGAAAACCTGTTGAAAAGGCACTGCGAAAGCAGCTCAACGCAACACAAGACATTTTGATATGGTCCGCTGGGAAAGCACTACGCGGAGATTCCAGCTAGTAGCCGCCAATTTCCAATTTCTCCCCAAAAAATGAGTGTTCTTTCCCAGATAAAAGGTGGTCCCTAGGAGCAAGGATCAGTTTTCAAAGGCCTACGTCCACTCTGTTGCTTGTGCTTTCGATTTCCTATTCAGTTCATCGTTGCCTGTGTATCATATTGGATGACTGATGGTACCCTGGTGCTACTCTTTAATCTGGAATAAACAAATATGCGCTGTGTAAACCTATTGCAGTCCCCAGTTTATTCCTTCCTCCCAAAAAAAATGCCTACAGTAAACATGCACCATTTTTGACCTTTCGAACCCAGAGGTCATTGGTCATTTGGCTTAAGGTTGTATGGTTTCCCTTGTCTCAAAGAAAAAAATTTTTTTTTCTGCTTAGTTTTGTGCTGAATTTGATTGCACCTGACATACAATGCAAAAGCTTAAAAAGCAAGAATCAAGTATGGGATGGAAATCTGGTTGGACTCCTAAACACACATAACCATAGTCTCTCTCACACACACACACACACACACACACACCTATTTGAGACCATCTAATACATGGCCCACACCTTCATACTAGTTTACAGTAACCCGTTTAAACTGTTCCTCAGGGCAGGCTGGAAATTCCTCTGCAAGGCCACAGCTTCTCATAAGAAACACACACACACACACACACGTATCTGTGACCAAAAGAATGAGCAGCTGCATAATACTAACCTTAGCCGAGTAAACTGGGCTTAAATTAACAATAGTTTAAAAACAACTAGCTAGCACTCATGGAAACTCGAGCACACAAGATGGCTTGGAATATTAGACTTTTCAAACAAGAACTAGTGAGTAATTAAATAAACAAACACGTTCGTTCCTGGTCATCCTCTAATAGTAGTAAAGAAAAGCAGTGATGGGGGCAGGAGGGTTATGTGGCTGTAATTGCATATCATTTTTGACTAGGTGTCTAGAAAGAGAGAGAGAGAGAGAGAGAGAGAGAGAGAGAGAGAGAGAGAGAGAGAGAAAGAGAAGATCAAACTGAGCATCCATACACACAGACGTGTTATGGTGTGTGTGTGTGTGTGTGTGTGTGTGTGTGTGTGTGTGTGTTGTACGTCGTAAGGGCTCTAGGATGCAGATCGGCTCACTCGGTCAGACAGCCGTCCAATCCGAAGGTGGCGCCGTGCCGATCTTTGCCATAGGTGTGACGAAGGCCTCCGTTGGGCAAAGGGGGGCAAGCAGCTGTGATGCCACAATGCTTGAGCAGATTCAGCCTGGGGGAGGAGGGAGAGGAAGAGGGTGCGCTGGAGGAAGAAGGCTTCATGGTTGAGAGGATGAGAGCGAGGCAGTCGGCCACGGCTTTGTTGGGAGCGCATGCCAGGGCAGGGGTATGACCTGAAATATATAAACATATAAACACACATACATACACCGTCAAACACGATCCATATTCATATAAAGCTCAAAACTGAAAGGACCACTTCTTTATCTACTGCATCTGTAATTTTGATGTTTGTCTGTATAGAGAAATAACTGATAACTGCACTCACACCACAGATGCAGCTGATGTAGATTATTTCATTAAAGGAATAGAAGACATCTGCAAGAGACTACAGCTTTGCCACATGGCACCTGTGTGCTACAAATCTAAAGAGAGGATTAGGAGTGTAAACACTAGGTGGCGTACCCTCCTCATCCACTGCCAGCACTGTGGCTCCACGATTCAGCAAAGCCTGAACCACAGTGGCCAGGCCGTTCCTGGCTGCGATGTGAAGAGGCCTAGAGGACAGAAATGGACATGAATTAAGCATCAGACCAAGGATGTCAAGACGACACCTGTACCAAAAACTCCATTTCAGATCTTCCAAAGCGTATTAAAGCCTCCACTTCTTACTCTGTGTTCACACTAGCAAGCGATAAAGTGTCGAGTCGCCATTTCCTATCCGAGGGTCACAACATTTAAACTGAGGGGCCGTTTACACAACAACGTTTTCAGCCAAAAACGGGAAACTTTTCATGTGTTTTGCCTGTTCGTTTACACGACAACGGCGTTTTGGGGACTGAAAACGCATATCTTTGAAAACGGGTTGCAAAGTGCAAGTTTTTGAAAACGCCGCCGTTATCGTCTCTATGTAAACACCCAATACGGGAATCTTTGAAAATGGTGACGTCATGCGCATGCGTGGTACGTGTTAGGTATGTAGACATGCTCAGTACGTGTCTATTGTAAAGGCAAGCGCGTAGGAAATACAGCATTTTTGGCGGATATGTGTTTACGCGAATCGTTTTGAAAACACTGTCATGTATACGAGAAACTTTTTAAAAACGCAAGAGAAAAACTTTTCTGTTTTTGACTGAGCCTGAGATTAGTTCAGCAGAATTACAATCCTGTGGCGTCAGCCAGTTCTATTTGCTCACACTGTCGGTTCGTGAATGTGTACCGAGTTCACATTCAGCAGTTTCACCATCTTCTGGGCTTCATTAAAATACTTTTTAAAAGAAAGCTACATGATATTCAGCCTGTGAGCATTTCGTTTATTCATGGTGAGCTCAATAAGCCAAAAATATACATTAAATATGTATCACAATGTCCAGTTTTATATTTTTCTGTGGTTTTAATAAAGCACCAACCAAACAGTGGAGCCACACTATGAAAAACTCTAAGTCATAGGTATTTATCGAATATTTACAGGAAAATCGAAGTATTTTACAAAATAAAGAGAAAAAATTAAAAGTTTATTGTCTAACTCATTTATTTGTTACAGCAAATATAAGCATGTAAAAAGTTCAGACTCCTGAAAATACTCAAAATAATGCATCTTTCATGTTTATACATTACGACATTGTATCATATCGTCATATTTTGCAGCTTCCGCTACTAGTTTTTCTTACTGGAAGCCACAACCAACCACATTCAGTAGGAGTAGTGGTCACTACATGACCACAGGAGACAAAGCTGGAGGGACGAAGTCGCTTTGTTGCTCGCTAGTGTGAGTGCAGTGTTGACAACAACCTATAAAACATATACAACTAAATATTTAACACATAAAAAAACAAAAACAAAAACTCACATCTGAAGCATGCTGTTGGTTGCATTGATGAGAATCGGGTTGTGGATCTCTTTCAAGATAAGCATGGCGCACATCTCATGAGCCTATAAGGTGCAGACACATGGGGACACACACACACAGGGTTTAATGAAGAAGGGGAGGAAACTAGAGTGCCGCCTGTCACCACTTATCTCCAGCTAACACAGAGCTGAGAGCGGACAGTACCTTGCTGCAGGCCAGATGCAGGGCAGTGTTTCTGTTCACATCCAGAAGAGACAGATCCGCTTTGGCTCGATGCAGCAGCAGGGCTGGATACAACAAACAATCACTGCATCAAAATGACTGCTTCAATATTGAAATAAATTAATTGAAAACCAAATCCAGGAGGGGTGATGACACCCATGCTCTTGAACAGTGCTTACCCACAGCGCCGCTCTTGCCCTTGTTGGCAGCCACCATGAGTGCCGAGCGTCCCGAGTGGTCCACGGCGTTGATGTCGGCCCCCACGCGCAGAATCAGGAGCAGCCCAGAGACGTCCTCGGCCACGGAGGCAGCGTGGAGCGGAGTCCTGCTCGCGGCGCACATGACACCACAGTCAGCCATTACCCCAAATTAACATTTCTACATAAATGTCCTAAGACTTTCCACATAACATGAGACATTATGAACATTTGAAAGCATTTCAGATAAGGGTGGCTGATATGACAAAAATATATCACAATATTTCAAGACATTTCTACAAAACAATATACGCATCAGGAAACATAGGTATATAAAAGTTAGCGTCTAATGTTTAAAGTTCATAAGGTAAAATTATAACACTAAAAAGAAGAAAAAAAAATTAATTTACAGATTTACAAAGGAGTATAAAAATATTTGTAATTTGAATTTAAAAATAATAAAATGTGATTGATGCTTTATCATCATATTTACTGGTAATTTCAAATCAATAAAAAAAATTAAACACACACACAGGCCATCGATTTACAGGAGTCTGTTCTTCTGAGAAATAAAATATACCCATGAATATAATTTTGCTATTATGTAACATTCTTATCGCAGCATGCTTTTACAGACCTTCCCTTTGCATCCCTGGCATGGACCAGTGATGTGCCAAATCTGGAGTTCAAGAGAATTTCTGCAGAACCACTATGGCCATTAATTCTGACATGAGGGGAAAAAAAAAAAAAAAAACAACACACACACACACACGCAATAAGGCCGTTGTGAAAACCGATCTGTCTCATCTGTTAACAGAATACACAGTGAAAATAGAAAAACTGCTGTGTATTTAAAATCACTGAACGTGGTAGACTTACAGAGCACAGTGCAGTGGGGTGAAGGGGTTTCCCTCCTTGATACTACATGGTTTAATTTCAAGTAAAACTTCCAAACAGTCTTCATGACCTGCCAACACAAGACATTTTTAAAGAAACGCATCAGCTAATGCTTTATTTACAATTTTCTCACGTTCCAAATACAGACAGTCAATCAGCTAATACTAGACACGACGCTCTGAAAGACATCCAAGACAACGCAGGAGGCGGAGTTAAAGCCTCACCGTGATAGGCTGCCCAGTGTGTAGGGGTGAAGCCGTGGCAGTCAGTGATTGGATGGTGCAGGTTGGTGTGGTCAGCAGCAGACAACATTCTGGACAGAATCTCAGCGTGGCCACAGGAAGCAGCCAGATGGAGTGCAGTGCAGCCCTGAACATCTTTAGTCAGGACTGTGGCATTGTGGGACAGCAGTGCCATCACGCAGTCCTCCCAGCCGAGCAGTGCCTACCAAAGAGGAAAGGGGTCTGGTTAGAAGAACTGGAGAAAGACTAAAGGCTGGTTTGTACTGTATTTGACGCATGACTTTGCGTGCGCTTGCAGAAGCGGTGGCAACATGAGAATCGCTGTCCAAAGCATCCCTGTCCATCTGGTTTCCAGTGTCAAACTGTATTGTTTAGCGATTTCATACACAGCAACATTGAACACACTCGCAAGCTCTGTTCCTCTTTAAAACTTTCTGCCGTCAGCGTGACTGTTGTCATGATCGGCATCCGGAAGACGGGTGCGCAAAACGGAATTTTCGGTACTGTTAGTACTCAGTAATGGTTCAGAAAAGGTACACAGGTATGCGATTTGTTTAGTCAGTTGCTATGCCATCTCAACTATTTACATTGGTATTGTACAACACTGAATGCGTCTCGTTAACGCCCGAGTACATGCACAAGTGACGCTCCAAGCAACCACAGAATACGTGTAGCAGCCATCTTGTGAACACACAGTTGACAGCAAGTATAATTGAGCCATAATTATACTTCACAACACAAAGGACATTGAGAAAAATAGCCTTCTGGAATACTTCACGATGCAGGGGCAGCACATTTCATAAACAACTCAATCATTTCTAACTATTTCACTTCTCTCATTTCAGTTCCAGCATGAGGGGGAAATTGATCGTTGAAATGGTGGGATTTTTTTTGGACTATGGTTGAAGTAAATTGAGTAGCAGTCTGATGTCAGATGTGCGTCTGCACTCCGGCAAACAGCCAGAAAAGGCATTTTCTTTGCTTATAACTGCTTATGTACTCGTTTTTCTTTGCTTTTCACCTTGTCTTTGCCACTGTCTTGCAAAGATCATGCTGTGTAAGTTGCTGGTGTAACAAGCACAGTAGTAAAAACATTCAGTCAATTTAACGGCATCTAATACTTGTCTAATCGAAAACGCTGTGTCGAATAGCTACATATCAAAATAAAAATGTATATAAGCCTCATCAATTCAGTCTGTAATCAGATCAATCACTGACTGTCAAAACTCTGAGATGCTCCTGCGCCACAGCCTGCATAAAATCTTTAAATGCAATTTCTAGAAAATGCTAGAACTTTACTTGTGGTTGAGATGCATTCGAATGGGAAAAGCCTGTAGTTTCCAGAACTATATCATCATAATGGTCAAAAAATGTCAAAATTTCTCCATGTAAAGAGTTTTCCCAGACTGTTACACACACACACACACACACACACACACACAACGCAGCAGGATGTATTTTAGGTGTATAATGCCACCTAGTGCTCAGATGTCCCATTGTCCTCCTGCACAATTTTGTTTCAATGCTGAGCAAAATGCATCCTGGGAAAAGGAAGGGAAAATGTACGTGCCTGTGCCTATAAATATTCAGGACATTGAATTTCTATGTGCCAAACAATGCAGTGTGTAACTGTAAGACCGACCGCTCTGTGCAGTGCTGTCCTTCCTTTCCTGTCTCTCGTATCAGGACACGCCCCTTGCTCCAGCAGCAAGAGGACGCAGTCAGTGTGACCTCCCAGCACAGCCAGCATCAGAGGAGTTCTGCAGAGGACAGCCAGAGAAGTCAATCACACTGAAGATGTAATACATAAGGGTTGCATAACTGTTAAAAATAATCTATAGTAATTTACAGGAGAGTTTTAGACAAAAGGTGGTGGATTACTGACTTAATATGGCTTAATGAAATGCAAAAGCACTACAAGAAAAAGACCCAATAATGTCTCTTATGTGAAGACATTTAGTCTGAAATGACAGTACGGCAATAATCACTTTCAGATGTCCTTTCATCACTAATAGCCTAATAAATGCTAGTAAAGTAGTTTGCATTTCATTAGCCAGCTTAGCGTCATTTTGTAAACTTGGACATTGACTGGTCCGACTCAGTAGAGCTGCTGAGAAAGAGTGTGAGAAGACGTTCACTCACTGTCCCTCGGTATCTGAGACATTTGGAAGGTCAGTGTGCTCCTTGCTGGACAGCAGCATCTGCAGACAGTCTGTGTGGCCATTGGCAGCTGACACACACACACACACACACACACACACACAAACACACCCCCAAACACCTTTGTGAGTTGAAAATAGTCATGCAAATAAACTAGACCTGTATTACAGCGTGTTCACACAAGCAAGCAACCAAACAAAGTTCATGACATGGAGCTATGTCCTCATGCCCAGAACGACTTCTAAACATTACAAAATGCACATTTAAAGGCAATGAAATATAAATTTCTAATATTACCAAGCACCAGTACATAGTGAACTTACCTGCGACATGGAGAGGACTCCACTTATTGCAGTGCTCAGTGAGCAGGCAGGATGCTGACTGGCTGAGCAGCAGCTCCACACAGCGAGCGTGTCCTCTCTGAGAGGCCACGTAGAGCACTGAGCGTCCCGCTGGGTCACAAACATCCACACACACGCCCGAATCGATCAACACACTCACGCACTCCCAGTGTCCCGCCTCCGCCTGCCAGAGACAAAGAGAGACAAGGAAGCTCCTTAGAAAACAAGAAAATGATTAAACTACAAATCATATTTAATATTACTATAATTATTGCAAATAACAACTGCTGGTGAGAGCATGATTAATAAATACTGATTAACAAGTTTCATAAATGTTTTAAAAAAAAACAAAAAAAAAAACACACATAACATACGGCTAAGTGTAAGGGACTGACAGGTCCAGTGCTTTCTGCGTCTCCTGATACATTGTAGGACATCACCAAAAGCTAGAAAGGAAACACAAACATGAAGGGGGGGAGGGAAAAAAAAAAAAAAAAATCATGAAGCCATTTCCAAACATACCAGGTTTGAAAAATTAAATTTCAAAATTCCAACACTGAGTTTTCAATTTATTTAAAATCTGCAGAGACAAAAATAATCAATATTCAAATGTTACAAATTCTAGTTCTAATTTTAGTCACAAAAAGTCTATTTATACAAGTTTACTAAACTTTCTAGAGCTGGAGGTGGATCCAGCAAAGTACTTCAGTAGATCAAACCGGGCATTTGAAAAATTGGGTCATTCGCAGTGATGTTAGTCTTATCTGGACCTTGCTAAGTAAAGAATTTTATGTAGCTGGAACTTCACAAATCATACGGTTAACGTAACAGCTTTTGGATACACCCGATGTGGTGAGCGTATAGGAGGATTCAACCCTCTTATGTAATTGTGCTGGACAAGGAAAAACAAATCATGGGTCTCTCAAGAATCGTAAAATTCCAAATATCCAAATATCAGCAGGAAAAAAAAGCAAAAAAAAAAAAAAAAATAACCCGGATCCATACAGTTTTATTAAATTGTGACACTTCTTTCTTTCTTAGTGATTTTTCACCTTCACTGTTTATGCATAGTGTACGTACATTACAGATTCATTAACCAGATTCATTAACACCAAGAACCCCAGTGAAAACCGTGTGTGTGTGTGTGTGTGTGCGTGCGTTTTCTCACCAGCTCAAGGCTCTGCTTGTTGCCGTGGGCAGCTGCGTAGTGAACAGCACTGTATCCTTTAGAGTTGCACAGGCATGGGTCTGCTCCGTTATCCAGCAAGTACTCCACACACCTTAACACCCAATCACAACAGCATGGTTATATACAACACAAAACAGGAAAATACACAACACAGCAAGTTTTTATATGTGAAGTGCAACAAAGTGCTGCATAAGCCATAGATATGTCTTTTTGTTTTCCACTGACAAGGGAAGCGGGTGTTTAGGTTTAGGAAATGGACAAACATTTCTGCATTGGTTTACACACCAAAACATTACATAAACCAGGTGTGAGATATGAGAATAAAAAACAGGAAGAACTGGACAAATTTTTTTCCTCAAGGGTCTAGACAGCACATAGTCACACAGCAATTAAGCAAAAATGTTTTGAATGCTCTAAGCTATGTACAGTGTGCCGCTTCAATTTGCTGCAATTGTCAACATAACAGATATTTTAAATATATTTAAAATATATTTTTTTAAACCCGCCCTCACACTGTTCATGGCTTATTTTAATGCTAGTTATGAAACTAGCTTCAGCTACAAGATGCCTTGCCTGGTATGTGAGCCAGTGCTTTATCCGGTTCTCACTGTTGTTTTAATGGCAACCGCGAGAACTGGATAAAGCACTGACTCACCAAGCAGCACAGGCATCTTGTTGGTAGAAAAAGGGCTTCTGTAATTTACAGAATAACGTGCTTAAAAATATCTCGGGCTCAAACCGCAAAAACAACATTCATATCAAAGCTTAATCAATGGATTGACAGGAAAGCCATACATGAATGACTCCTTCTCTCCATCCTCTGGACTCTGCTGGCCTCTATCCACCCTGTGAGTGAGAGAGAGAGAGAGAGAGAGAGAGAGAGAGAGAGAGAGAGAGAGAATAAACCAGAGTGACAAGTAGAGAGAAAGAGATAGAGAGAAATAAAGAATAAAAAAACAGAGAGAGACAGAAAGTGGGAGAATGAGCCAGAGAGACAGAGATCGAGAGTGCAAGACAGTGACAGGGACAGACACAAAGAAAATGAAAGAGGGAGCAAGAGAGTGTGGGGGGGGGGGGAGAGAGCACAAGAAAGAGGGAGAGAGACAGAAAGCAAGAAAGTGTGCAAGAAGGGGGTGGGAGAGACAGAGAGAGAAACAGACAGAAAGAGAGAGAGAGAGCAAGAGACAGAGAGAGAGACTACTGAAGATACATAAAGAATGTTTGCAACTTCTACATGATCCACAAGTGTATTTTTGTGTGTGTGTGTGTGTGTGTGTTACCTGCAGAAAGCTGTGGAAGCAGCCGCGTAGTGTAAAGGTGTGCAGCCAGTTCGGTCAGGCTCATTGACCTCGGCTCCTGCTCCCACTAGAATCACCACACACTGATATCTCCTGTTAGCAGCCGCATAGTGCAAAGGGGTCCTGCACAGAAAACACACATATTAAAACACACATACACACGAAATCTTTTTACATTTACAGGAGAAGATGCAGGTAATTAGCGCTTACCTCCCAAACCTGTCTTTCTTATTCATGTCAGCGCCACTGCTCAACAGCAGGTTCAGACATTCAGTGTTTCTGCATTGCAAGAAAAAGAAGGAGAACTTAATCACTGACCACATGAACATCTCCTTTTTTTTTTTCCCAAAGCCATCACTGTTTTTTTTTACATCCACGAATGATAAAACGAGTGCATGCTCAGTGTGCTGTATGAATGCATGGAGATGCTCTCTGACCCTCCAGAGGCAGCAGCGTGTAAGCAGGTTCTCCCGTACTCGTCCGGAGTGTTGATGTCGAAGCCAGCCGAGAGCACGTGCTCTTTGCTCATCGACAGCACGATGCTGTACAGCTGACCTGCTCAGAAAAACACACAGAAACAAAGAAAGAATTGGATTGTTTTTGGTGGTGACAGGATTTAGCAGTGCATCTTATTGTATTTTACAGATTAGTCCTTTAACGTCAAGAGAGTAGGGGTGGAGCGGTTTGAAATTTTCACAGTATGATAACCTAGACTAACAAGTCGAACTCGACACCGGTATCGATGGGGATGCCTCCACCAGCACCAAGTCTAGTCCTTCTTGTTACTAATTTGTATGCCAGAAAAAACCCTTAAAATATACATCACCCATGAAGGAAGTTTTTAAAGGAAAAAAAAAAAAAAAAAACTATTTCAGACATTTCAGACATTTCTGCTTGCTGTGACCTTGATCCTGTTTGGATCAATTTCAAAATCGAAATCAGTTCATCTGCTGGTTACAGTGATAAATCCATATCGATCTACAAACTCTCAATCACTTGTCATTTGTGTAGGTGTCTGTAGCACAAGTCCAGAGGGAGGGGATGCCAGGTCGCAGCCACTGAAGTGAGGTTCTTGATCGGGTAAAAAAATATAAATGGCTAATAGATGGAAACCAGTATTTTGAAAAAGTCAGCCGCGATTTAAAGGTTTGATCATACAGTGTGACTAACTGTGAAGCTGTATCGCTGAAACAACCCTACCCTAAAACAGAGCAGTTAGGTAATTTAATACGCGCTGTGTGTACGATTAAGACGTACCTGAGGAGAGCAGCTTGCGACAACAGTCAGAGAACCCGTAGAGCACGGCTAAGTGCAGTGGGAACATCCCATGTATCCCTTGCCTGTGAGACAGAAGGTTACACTTCATGGCAATCCATTTTTTTTTTGTGCACACTTCTAGATCACACCTTGCTTTATGTGAATACACACACACACACACACACACACACACACACACACACACCTGGCTGTATCAGCACCATTTGTCATTAAGGTGCTGATGAGCAGCTCATGGCCATACATAGCAGCAACATGAAGAGGAGTATTGCCATATCTGTCCACACAGTCTATCTCCCCACCTGAGAGAGAGAGAGAGGGAGAGAGAGAGTGAGTGTAATTACAAGAAAAAGGCTAAAAACTAGTGTGTGTGAAAGAAAAAGGAAGGCTACTTCACCGTTCTGAATGAGGATCTGGGAGCGAGTGAAGCGTCCGTGGATGGCTGCCATGTGGAGGGGGCTCTTACCTTCTTTGCTCTTAACAAAGCAATAAATTCAAAATTAAATCTAAGCAAGTATAGGAAGTGGTTTATGTACCTGTACACTGTTTGAAGGGAATGCATCTAAATGTTCTAAGAAACAGAAAAATGTTTCTAGGAGTTGTGAATGCAGCAGACCTGCATGTTGACGTCAGCCCCGTTGTTGACCAGCAGCTCCAGACAGAGGGCACCGTTGGTGGACACGGCAGCCAGGTGCAGGGGGCTGAAGCCTCGCTGGTTGGGCTGGTTAACATTAGCACCGCGGTTAACCAGCTCATTAGCGACTGCTTCCTGCCCCATATAACAGGCTACATGTAGAGCGGTGTTTCCAAAAGCGTTGGGCTCATCAATCTTGGGGGTGGGAAACACACACACACACACACACACACCATGACATCAGTATAAAATTACTGTAAAAGCAGTTGGTTAATCACAGACTATAACATACACATAATATTTTTGCAAGCTCTAATACACATATATTAGTGACAGTGTTAGATTCAGAGATCTAGAATGCCACCATTCACCAGCATGGTAACGTTATGCTATGTTTCTACTGTACTGTAAACTGGGAAAAGGCAACCTCATGCTCAATAGCCCGAGTCGGAAATCCCAGTTGGCCGACAAACACACAGGCAAAATGGTGAGGGAGCAGAAAACACCAAGTATTAATCCTTTCACATAAGTTTTGTACTTTTTGATACTACAGCACTGCTGATTGGTCAGAAGTTGTTGATTAATTTTCTATAACAGCAGTTCTGCCAATACGGCCACCTGCAAGACCAATGCCAGTGTTATATTAATGAACTCATTCTAATGCATTACCAATTCTACAGTAAAAGCTCATGCATAAGCAGTTGTATAACCGGTGATATTGATAAGCTTTCTGTGAGGGGATGTTTATTTAGCAGTCGTGGAAGGAGCCTCCAGTGTCGGGGCTTTGAATCAGAGGTAAATCAGTAACTAGGCCTTCAGGACATTTGATTACTCAGTAACAAGCTTTAGCTCCTAGAGAGAGGGGGGAAGAGAAAAGAAAAGAAAAAAAAAAAGGAAGGAACTGCTAGAACGTAAATGATAACAAGAACTAATTTGTTTTGCAGACAAATTAGTTCCTGTTATGAGGACAAACTTTAATTAAAAATTTTTTAGTGTTGGTAAATAATCAACTTCGGGGTGATGACTGCAACTTCACGTCATTGATTATTTCTCTGTATCAGCACACCCTCAAGTGTTATATTATTTACGTAACACAATTTGTTGTTTTCTGTTATAAAAACGTCATAAAATTACATTAAAAAACATTTAGCTCGGATGTCAGGATTACCAGCTTCAAAATATCCAATTTCCAATTACAATAACATTAAGCATGACACAAGTCCTCACATTGTCATTTTCCGTTAGTTGCCATGGCTATTATTGTACGTCCAAAAGAAACAGTACTCACTACAGATCATGCTCATGTAGTCAAATGTTTTGCTTTCGTTTTTATTAATAAGCAGTAAAGCCTTGCGTGTTTAGATGAACAGTAAAGGCATGTTGATCTTTTACAGCATTAAGATCAGTTTGCTGACCTCTGCTCCATTGCGTAACAAGTACTTGACCACATCGACGTGTCCACTGGCAGCAGCAGCGTGCAGAGGAGTGTAGCCTCGCTTGTCCTTACAGCTCTTATCTGAACCTTGAGACATCAGTAACTTCACCACCTCCAGATGACCTGGAGCACATATATATATATATATATAAACACAATGTGTAAGTGCTGAATATCCCATGTGTATATGGACCACTGAGCTACACCAGCGTTCTGCTGCAATCCTACAGCATGACTCATATAAACCACAGGACAGGTCGTATAAACCGAATGATTACAGAAAGATGAATCTATTGAGAAATGACTCACCGAGGTAAGCCGCCCAGTGGATGGGCTGCCTCTCCTTCTTATCACTGGCACTCAGATTGGCCCCTCTGTTCAGCAGCAATTTAACCATCTTTAAAAAAAAAAAAAAAAAAGAGCACAATAAACATTTCAAAAAAAAAAAAAAAGATGTGATCTAAAAATAAGCTGATGATTATTAGAACACAGATATGTCGAAACAGAGAGCAACACACTCTGCTCTGGGTGTGGCTTTGGTCCATCTGCTCATGTTTTTATGCTATTTATAAACTTGCCTGAAAAATATTTATAACATTTACTTCCTTGCCAAATTAATGTATCAAACAAGAGATGATGACAAACCATGGCACTCATTCATTCATTAACACCATCATAAATACACTTCAGCGCATTATTATTTAGTAACGCATTTTTATTTCGTGTGTTTTTCTGTTGATTCTACTATACGTTTTACAAATGTTGTCGTCTTGTAGGATACATGTACGTTTTGTAAATAAACGATAAAATACAGGGGGACATTTTCCTCTTTGTTCAGACAGAATCCAGGAGCTTTTACTCGTTCTGTAACATTACTGAGTTGTGAAGGTGTTTTATGTAGTGATAAGGAAAGGCAGTAGGAGCTGTCTTTGGTGCGTTTGTGTATTTTATTACTTCAGACTCTTTATATTGGCATTGGTACGTGTATTTCATCCATCGATCTGTGTCTTTTTTTTTTTTGCAGCCAGACCTAACAGCTTTGCTCTCTGCACTACAAGTGTCAAAGTCAAGACTCACAGACCAATTACGGCCGCTGCCTCGTTTCATTCGGCCTGTGCGAACTTGCAGAGAATATTATTACTATGTGCTACAAAATATTGACACTACACCAATAATATCTAAAATTTGCAACAGACCTGTAGCATAGTGACCTTGTGCATCCTGCCCATTTCCTGTATCTACCATCTACTGCGTTTGACCCATGCCTAAAAACAATTCAGAAACTTGTCGAGTGTTGTCCCTTTGGAAAACAAATATAACAAACTGAATCCACATAATAATAATAATCAGTTTCTGTTGGTCCTTCTTTACCCTAGAGATATCTTACTCTACTTTCAGATCCGGCTCGGTGTTAATCAGTAGAATAGACAATACATTTTTAAAAAGTTATAGCCTTAGTTTATGGCCCTGCTGATGACATAAGCAGAATCTGAGTGACACCCTGGCTCTACACTGTATTTTAGCTAGCTAGAGGTCATGGCATGTAGCTTCGGACAGGGAAAGCTTCTAAACCTGCCTCGCAGTCCAGCGCCAACAGCACGCTGTGAGATCATGGAACAAGCAGAACAACCCTTTCCTCCTCAACCAGAACATCTATTTTAACTAGCTATTAAAATGTTAGGTGAGTGCTTATTTGCTGTTTGTTTTCGCAGAGGGATACGTCGTGTTATCGGCGATGCACTGACACGAAGTCAGAGAGAGAGAGCTAAACGTCTGACGGCTGCTAAAAGACAATCTGCTGTTGAAAGTAAAAAGTTTTGCTTGTGTAATTAATATTCAGTAACTGTGACAGTGTACAAGAACATTTTTATTCTTGCTACAATTATGAAATACCAAAACGACAGCAGATTATTTATATCCTCAGAGTCACCCACTGCTGTAATACTACTAAATAGTGTACTGTGTTATTACTAATTAAGCATTCTTCTTTAGTGCGCATTATGCGGTTTGGGACGCAGCCATGAATGCTCTCTGAATGTGTGTTGACTTGGCAGCTGTGTAAACGGCACAATACGACCCACACCAAGAAATTACGACTCGCGAGTTGAGACTCAGGATCTTGCAATCTCCCTGGACAATTCTCTGATCTCGCCTTCAGTTACTGCACGCAACCTTGGGGTAACCATG
>CM075018.1:4125820-4150779 GCA_037576675.1 Pangasius sanitwongsei | reverse complement strand
CACAAATCCCCACAGCCACGCTCCAAAATCTAGTGGAAAGCCTTCCCAGAAGAGTGGAGCTTATTATAACAGCAAAGCAGAGACTAAAGCTGGAATGGGATGTTCAACAAGCACATACGGGTGTGATGGTCAGGTGTCCATAAACCTTTGGCCATATAGTGTATATCTTGTATTAAATCCGATTATTTAATGATTATTATGATTTAATGATAGATATATATTTTAAAATTTGTCTTTCTCATTCCTGCACAATATTGACAATAATTGTGTACCAGATTCAACAATTTTCTTGCACGAGAAAAAAATCTTGAAAGGTGTGTATGATTAAGCACATCTCATTTTATTAAACATAAAACCATACTTGTTGAATTGTATATTATTTTTTATTGTATTTTGTTGTGTTTATTTTCCCTGAAGTCCATTAACAATATTTTAGAAACTATCTAAATCAAACTAATATTTTTTAAATTAAAGGTAGCAGAAAATTCAGTGTAAGAAATCTAATTATTTAAAAATTATAATAAAAATAAAAGCTTTTAATTAAGACGTTTCAAAACAAAGCTGTTCCCTTTCATTACATTGACTTACATCAGTGAACTGAAGTGGGCCGTCTGATGGGCGTGGTCTAGAGAGGTAACGAATGCGGAAGTATCTATGGCGACATCCCAAATCGCATACTACATTACTAAATAGTATGCGCATATTTCGACAGCGCATGTTGCCATAGTTACCCTTGCCTGGCGTACTATTTTGTCGTCACTCTTTAGTACGGAAGTGCGCGGTTTGGGACGGAGCGTTAGCCTGGTTTATGGTTTACGGCACTGTTCATTTTTTGTTGATAATTTTTTTATTATTATTTCACAAAATGAGTGCGGATAAAGCAAAGAATATCAGCGCCATCCCTATAGACGGATTCAGCAAAGTTCGCATTACGTCAACATGGACTTTTTTACAGTCTGTAAGAGACATAATTCAGTAATAGTTCAGAGTTAGCTATGAGCTAGCTAGGGTGTGTTTGTGTTGGTTGTTTATTCAAGCAGTAATTCATTTTGCAGATATTTTACTACATCACTATAACTCATTTGTGTTCTTTCTTTCTCTCGCTCTCTCTCTCTCCACAGATCCAGTGGTCTGAGCCATGGCTCATTGGCCTGATTTCTTTTCACATCCTGTGCTTTGCTTTGACTCTCCTGACGTGCAGGTACTACAGACTCCAGATCTTCCAGTTCCTCCTGATGGGTGAGTGATTTAAAAGGCAGTGAAATTAATGGAGAGATCGAAAGCTTTAAAAAAAAAACAACAAAAAAAACTGTTGTCCTTCTCAGTTGCAATGGTGTACAGTGCAGAATATGTGAACGAGATTGCAGCCATGAACTGGAGGTAAGATGAGGGTTTTTTTTTTTTTTTGTCCTTCACATCTGAACACATCTGTTTCCTTCTGAGCAGTTTTATCTGGATTGTAATTTCGATTTTGCAGATCATTTTCCAAGTTCCAGTACTTTGACTCCAGGGGGATGTTCATATCGTTGGTGTATTCTGCACCGCTCCTGTTCAACACTATGATTATCGTGGTAAGGTTTTGTCTCCCATCAGTGTCTTTAAACGTTGTATAATTATAGCTGTAAAAGAAGAGATCAAGTAAATGTACATAAAAACTAACTGAATTAGAAGTTCTCATTGTAATTAGAAGCATGCATCTTCTGAAGATATGTGTTGCTTTACTTGGGTAATAAGGGCGTGTATCTCTCTCATTACATTATCTCTCATTATATGATTAACAATCTGAAATATGGAAGATACATTTGAAGCAGCTAATGATGAAACACTTTGATGAAGCTATTTGAGTTTGTTAATTTCATTTAAAAAAAAAAAAAGTGTTATTTTTGAGAAGCACAGTACTGGACATTCCTTGATGATACAGACCCCACCCTCTTCACACACCTTCTTCACTAGGAATGATGGACACACAGGCCACACCTCCACTAGGACTGACAGATGCAGGGGCCACACCTCTTTCACTGAGAGTGACATACAGGGGCCACACATCTTTCACTGAGAGTGACACACAGGACATATATCTTTCACTAAGACTGACACACAGAGGCCTCGACTCCTTCACAGAGACTGACGCACAGAGGCAACACCTCCTCCATTTGAACAGACAGGTAGAGAAGCCACCTTTCCTTCACTGGGACTGACAGGTATAGAGGCCATGCCTCCTTCACTGAGACTGACAGACACAGAGGCTACGCCTCCTTCACTGGGACTGACAGGTATAGAGGCCACGCCTCCTTCACTGAGAGCTGGAGATATCAGAACAGATTTGAGCTTTGCTGTTAGAAGGATTTAGATTTACACTGAGTTACAATTGTAATGGCACTGAAGTGATTTTGAGTTTGTGTTTTAGGCCGTGTGGGTGAGGAGGACATTTGCGACCATGACAGAGCTGAAGACACTGCAGCTGAAGAGGAAAGCTGCCAGAGAAAGTGCTAAGAAAACCCAGTAGAGAGAGAATAATGTGGACTGAGCCAAACTATTTCCCATTAAAGTGGCCCGAGATGCTAGACCTCAGCAGACGACTTCCTACTGAGGCTGACCACAGAA
This sequence comes from Pangasius sanitwongsei, assembly GCA_037576675.1. Lineage (NCBI taxonomy): Eukaryota > Metazoa > Chordata > Actinopteri > Siluriformes > Pangasiidae > Pangasius > Pangasius sanitwongsei. The sequence goes on along the minus strand of CM075018.1, from coordinate 4,148,175 downwards.
CTCATCAGTTCATGGCTAAAGAAAGCTGATGGATCATTACATGTCCTGGGGAGTAATGTCTGTCTAAAAACCACACACACAGCTGGAGCTGAGTATTGTAGCTACCCCTCAAGTTGACTGATGGAGACAGAAAAGCTTTGATTGTCAGCCATAACTCTTAAAAACCGGAAGAAATTTCTAACAGTTTTGTCATATACTGTATTCATGGGAAAATCTAAATGATGTGTATAAATAACGTTTGTGTCAATAAACTGATCTTTTTTTATGATAAATGTGGCTGTGTTAAGACGTGTGTTTGGAGAACTCCTTCCTGAAGAGGGCGATACTGCATCAATATCTCATCACATCCACTGAGTGTAATGGTCATCCTGTTGTGTGGACACCAAGACATGATTTCTGCAGTAGCTTCCTTTAAGAGGTGTAGAAGAGTACATTGATTTTTGTGATATATACAGTGAGAACAGTAGGCAAAATTATACAAAACTGTGTTTGAAGGAACAGTTCAGGCAAAAATGAAATGTATACAAATTTCTCCTCGGCGCAGATACAACCTAGATGTCCGCCAAGATATGTGAGGTGTTTAAAATTTGCTTCTTTATTTTTCCACTCAAGATGATAATGTTGCTAACACGTAATGGAAGCTTATAGCCTCCAGTTTAGCACAGTGCAAACTGATATAATGTGATAATAGTGATCAATGATTTAAATGTTGCTTTGATTTGTCCCAATTGATTCAATGTCCCATTGATTTGTTCTGCAATTATGGTGGAAAAGCATTCACTGCCCCACTTAGCTTCCATGGAGCTACTATTGCCCCTAGTGTTCAAAAATGGGAACTGCAACAAGCGCTAATTGAGGCCCAGTGGGGCACGGATCATGCTGTCCCGTGCACAGCGGAGGAGCAGCAGACAGGACAGTTAATGACAGGGTCTCTAGGGTCACATTTTTTAATACCAAATTGGACTCATTTAAAAATACTTCATGGCTGCCAAAAACTTGATCCTGGAATTAAATCCAAGAGAGAGGGAAAGGGAGATTATGAAGTGACTGTTGTTGTTCTTCTATCGTCACAGCAGATCGTTGGTCCGCATATTTTGATTTGACACAGTTTTTTCCATGCCGAATGCCTTTCCTGACGCAACCCTCACCAATTTTATCTGGGCTTGGGACCAGCACTGGGAGTGCACTGTCTTGTGCGGGGATTATGAAGTCAATAGAGTCCGTAAATCAGAAATGCGTGTGCACCATGAAGACCTTGTTTTCCACACAAAGGTCGAGAAAGGTCTCCCTTTCCCAATGCGTGAATTTTTTGGGCATGTTTCAGGTTTTTTGTGTGGTTTTCGTAATGTATTCGGGCTGGAATTTTTGCTGAACCTGTTAGCCCTAGTTAATGATATCAGGAAACACACCTGCTGTAGCAAACACAGTTCAACACAGGTATATCTAAAACCACTCAATACAAGCTGGAAGACTGGGTCTAAAAATTCACTCGATAGTAGCCTATAGCATAAGTCAAGTGTAAAAGCCTCTCGACTTCAGCTTGTCTAAAGCTCTTCCATCACTTTACCTTTCCGTATAAGTCCATCCAGCTCCATCTGTAAACTATTTGCTTATCTTCTTGCCATATTCTACGTGCTCCACATATCCAACATGTCGGACATGTCCAAGATGTGATGATGTGTAATCAGTTCTGGACCTGTCAGTGCTAGCAGCTTCAATTTGTGGTCCAAATCAGAAAAAGGCAGGAGGCTCTAGCAGAGTTGAGATTTGGCCCAGTTTGTGTCTGCCGTGTTTTCTGAGGTTTGGTTGCAGTGATTGATGCTGCTGAGCCGTGCCAGAGGGATTGCTCTGGGATCAGGGGTTAAAGCAGGTGTGCTGAGGAGGTGAGAAGATTTTTCACAGAAACATGAACACAAAAGATTCATGGGAAAACGTCATTTTACCTGAAATGACAATCTTTAGATAGGCTCTTATAGCACAGTGCTGGTGAATTCTCGATTCTGATGAGTCGTTGATTAATTTCCTCTAACAGCAGCTCTAACAGTCACAGGCTGTTCTAATACATCTAACGTCTATCTGTTTTAATACGTTATCATTTCTGTAATAACAGCTTACACAGGGACTTGTATTGAGGACGCTCCACATAAATGGATTTAAAGGTGCAATAGTCAAATTTTTTTATTCCTTACTTGTACAAATAACCCTGAAGATATGCAGAACATGATAAAAAAAAAACAACAACAATAGATTAAGCCATGGTCTGAGCAGAAGTTGTAATAAGTCACTGAGAAAACTCATTTGGAAAACTGACTTCTGGTTTGGAATGCTTGTTTGTGTTTGGATACGCCTCCTGTCGTTTTATAGACACTTCTACTCTACTGGCCACCGTAGATCCTGAGGGTGGAGCTTCTAACAAATGCAACTGTTAGAAACTTAATCTTGAAAAAAAAAAACTTACCTAGTGTACCTTTAAAAAACAAATAACTGTTAATATGGTGAGGTTTTCTGTCAGGAGACACCTATTTAAAATTTATGAAAGGAGTCTCCAGTGTCAGCACTTTGTAAAAGTCAGTACGTTTTCCACCACAGAAAAGCCGTCAGGATGGAGGACTTTCTCAGAGCAAATTTTGCAGATGTTACACTAAAACGGATAAAATTAATATGTGCTGTTCTTTCATAACTAAAAGTTTGTTAGCAAAAAATATGCTGTGGGATAAGAGGACTAAAACACTTAACAAATCATGTGTTGTTACTGGAGCCACAAAAAAAAAACACCCTGTTGCTGATCATTTTCCTATAACAGCATGTATACTGTACTTTACTATACTTTCCTATAACCCCATATACTGTATAAATATAAATATGTATGATAGTAACTGAAAATAACAATTCCACTATATGTTCATGAGGGAAAAAAAACACCCATCCAGAGGTTTCTAAAGCTGTTTGGACATCTCTTGTTCTCTTTTAAATCTTTCACTCCAGCAAAACTATTGCAGAAAGCCACTGCCTGCTTCTTCTACTCCAAGTATCTCTTGTGTATCTTTAAGTTGTGTTTGAGGTGAAATGAAATATTAAACTTTGGACAAGCATTATGTACATATGTTGGGCATTTTATCAGGTAAACCCAGCATATAGGTACATCAGCCCTCTTTACTCTGTCTATCACTGGAAACGGACCACCGTCTTCTTCTTCTTTTGGCTGCTCCTGTAAGGAGTCACCACAAACGGACCACCATATGACCCCTCTAACCAGATACTGTTTGGGTGGTGGATCACTCACAAGGCAGGTAACGGTGCTCACAACTCCAGTATCCTGGATCCTGGAGCACTCTGGTTTCTGTCTGTGAGGAATTTCACACGTTCTCCCAGTGTCTGTGTGGGTTTCCTCTAGGTTCTCCAGTTTCCTCCAACTTTCCAAAGACATTTAATTGCCCCTAGTTATGGATGAGTTTGTGTCCAGGGTTTTTGTGATAGGCTCCAGATCCTCTGTGACCCTGACCAGGATAAAGCAGATCCTGAAGATGAATGAATAAACATCAGTGACACTGACATGGAAGTTCATTCGTTAAGTCTTTCATTCATCTTCAGTGACCGCTTTATCCTGGTCAGGGTCACGGGGAATCAGGGAAGCATGTTAAAATACACAGAATATACATTTTAACACAATGTATGTGGTTTGGGTTCTGTGGGTTCCTTGGGTTTATGAATAAAAAGCTGTCATGGTTCTGATAAATAAATCTTGTGGTACACTACTGCTCACTTTGGTCACCTGCTCATACATGAAGTTTGATAAAATCAGCCAAAAATAAAATAAAATACTGCCACACAGTCATGATTGGATAAAATCTGCCAATCATGTAGCAGCAACACAATGTATAAAATCATGTTACATTAATACAGTTCAGGAGCTTCAGTTAATATTCACATCAAACATTAGAATGAGAATGCAATGTGAGTTTGCATGACTGTGGCCTGGTTGGTGGTGCCAGGTGGGCTGGTTTGAGTATTTCAGAAACTGCTGAACTGATCCCTGGGGTTTTTCACACACAACAGTCTGTAGAGTTTACACAGAACGGTGCGAAAAACAAAAACATCCTGCGAGCAGCGGCTCTGTAGGCGGAAACACCTTGGTGATGAGAGACGTCAGGGGAGAGTAGCCAGAGTGGTTGAAGCTGACAGGAAGGCTGGAACTCAAATAAGGATCTCAAATAAGCACTCTTTACAACTGTGGTGAGCAGAAAAGCATCTCAGAATACACAACACCTTAAACCTTCAGGTGGATGGGCTACAACAGTAGAACACCACATTGGGTTCTACTCTTGTCAGCCAAGAACAGGAATCTGAGGCTACAGTGAGGAAAGTCTCACCAAAACTGGACAGTTGAAGATTGGAAAATGTTTTTCTGTCTACTGCTCTCGTTCCTAATAATGTGGCTGGTGAGAGTATTTGCCTAATGTGCTTAATATTTGAATAGTTGCATAGCAAGTGTCCCTGGCTACAAAAAGTTTGACAGCCCCTGTCACAGTGTATATACGAGACATAACCACATTAATAAACAGAATTTAGCAAACAAAACTCTCTCTCTCTCTTTCTGTCTCTCTCTCTCTCTCTCTCTCTCTCTCTCTCTGAATAATTTGCAGCTTCCCAGCACTCCGCAGCTGCAGATCACTCTGTTTTGAAAGCCTTGGACTGGAGCTCATCCATCATCTGCAAACCGTCTTCCTCGCAAACTCCTGGCAGCTACTCACGCTAAAGATCTTATAAAAACAACCCGACACTCTGTCCGTCTCTGCCTTCTTTCTCACTCCACCTCCCAAAGGGATTTGTGTGGTTGGGATTTGATTCACACGGCGCAGTCTAATTACAATAGTTAAACTGCTGTTAAATGGCTACACATTATTATACTCTGGCCTGTGTGGGACGTGTTCCTTCCAGCCTCCTGGTGGTACAGAGACCTCCGGGGCTTGATGGTCTTGTAACAGTAGTTTAAATTAAAATTAAATGGTGATAATGACTTCACATTGTTCTGTGTTCAGTGTTATCTGTTTGCCATTAAACACAGCGCTCAAATGCACAAAAATCCTGTGTATTTGAGCAACTGGGAAATCCTCGCAGAGTCGCATGTATAAAAATATTTATAGAAGCGGGACAAACAGGGAAATCTGAGACAAATCTGGAACCAAGTACACGCTTGTATAATTTTTCTCTGGCTCTCTTTCATAAATGCTTTTACATCAGGAAGTCACCCGCAGTGCCTCGCCAATTCCTCCATCTGCAGTATCCTACACGCAGCGCAGTTTTGCGTAGAAGTTCCAGATTATTCAGAATTTCGCTTCATCTTTCCATGTGTGTTCCAGCTAACATGCTTTACTGTAAGTGCATATAGTTATCGATCGTCTGCAGGGCCAAAGAGAGTGGAAGCTGCTCAGGAACAAACGGCTCTCCGACTTCCCAGCAGCCCAGGCGGTGACTGCATTCGCTGAGACACTCAGCAAGGAGCAGAGTGTACTAATCTGATCCCATGAGAGTAACCAGAGATGCCACACACACACACACACACACACACACTGCATAAGCGAGAAGACTTCCATTAGTGATTCTTCGAAAGCCAAATACACTGATTGTTCTGCCAAACACCCTCTAGTTCAGCTCTCAAGGTCTGTGAGGTCACTGAAGATGAAAATGACATAAATATATATAAATAAGTAACTGGAGCAGGGTTATGTAAGTTACCCCAAAGCCTTCATGAGAAGTGTATCACTGTCTCAGTCTCAGCCAGTACCTCACACCATGATGTAACACAGATTTATTAGGAATCGTAGCCCAGCTTCAGGTTTATCGGAATGTAAGGAATATGACCATTTAAAGGAAATGCAGTCACCTGTCAGAACTTTTCCACTCTCTGAAGCTGAGAGCACTAAATGTAAATGCTGATATCATATCATATGAGTCATCATCAGGCACCTATCCAGAATCTTTTGGGTAAGTAAACAGGTCCTGAACTCTTTTGGGTAAGAATCTTTTGGGTAAGTAAACAGGTCCTGAACTCTCCTGAAAGAGAACCAAATAGTTCCAAAAAGGACTTCTTGGTTTTGTGTTTCCACTATACTGCAGGGAATGTAACCATTAGGTAAAATAAAAGAAGCAGCATAAACTGTGCATATGAAATGTGGATATGAAATTTTATAAAATCATTAATTCATCTTTATCCTGGTCAGGGTTGAGGTGGATCCGGAGTCTATCCTGGGGACACTGGATGCGAGGAAGAAATACACCCTGGATGTGAAGTGGCCAAGTATGGTGACCCATACTCGGAATTTGTGCTCTGCATTTAACCCATCCAAGTGCACACACACAGTAGTGAACACACACACACCGTGAACACACACCTTCGGGTTACAAGTCCGACTCTCTAACCATTAGGCCACGACTGCCCCATGTTACACCAGGATGTTACACCAGGTCATTGCACACACACACACACACACACACAATCACATCTAGGGGCAATTTAGAGTAGTCAGTTCAGTTAGTGTTTGGGAGGTGGGAGGAAACCCACGTGAACATGGGAAGAATATGGGAAAATCCACTTAGATGTTAACCCGAGCTCAGGATCGAACCCTGGGGAACCCTGGAGCTGTGAGGTGACAATGCTACCCGCTGTGTCCCTGTGTCTCGAATACATTTTCTTATAACATATTTCTCAGCACTGAATAAAACACTTTCTATATTTTCTAGTAACGTATTTTTTTTAATCCACATCAATTCTTGAGGTGTGAAAGTAAATGGGACCAAACAAACAAGCAAAACAACAAATTTAAACTCTGATTTGGACTCTGATTTGACTAATACATGAGAAAGCACTCAGAAATTCTCAGCAGCATGCAGGTGACCCCTTAACTCTGAAAATATCAACTGATCCAACTCACTTTTCCTAAAGTTCTGATTACTTCATCACATTTCTGAGGATACACGAGATGACATCAGTGCCATTATGCGCACCCAACCCTGAGCCCTGAAGCACACCGACCTCAGGAAAACAGAGTCATGCAGAGGAGTTATATTCCCCATTCTCCGTTTTATCATGCTGACTCACTCACATGGAAAATCTACCCCACAATGTCAGAGACTTCATCAAAGTCAGGCTTCAGTGCAGAAATCCCCCTTGGGACTTCAAAACCATGTGGTGGATTCTGAATGGTACTAAGGTTTCACCTTGTCATCGGGTGATCATGTGATTATAGCTATGATGACGCCATAGCTATACATTTCCTAGAGAGCATCGACCCTGCTCTAATGATCAGCGTCTGTGAAGTCATGCATATGGATGAGAGCAATTGTTGTCAAGTGTTCTCAGCTGTTCTGTTGTGGAGCTTGGAAACTAACAAGCTGAGTATATGAATATGAATTTCTTATACTTGTATTATATCACATTAAATCAATTTTTTTTTATTATCTCATAGTGTATTTAATAAATGTATACTTTTTGCCAATGTTTTGAACTTACTTGGGCATAAGATTCACCTTTAAAAACATCTACTTTGAAATATAAACACATATACTTTAACCACATACACAGTTTTGAGATTTAAAAAACTGTACATACAAATCTCAAAATTTGTTCACTTGGGGGCCCTTAAGCAACACCTTACTCAAGGGCCTGCCCTCACACCAATAATATTATTTAATATGCAAGAACGAACAGAATTAGTACTTCATTATCTTAGCTGAGTCACCAGGCTACTGTTGTCATAGCTGGTAATAATGAGCTAGCAATTTGATGTTAAAATACAATTAAAATACAGTTTAACTTATTGTAGTTATTTTGCTTATTGTATTTTACGTATTGTGAGATAAAATACAATTCAACTTATTTTATTTTATTTTATTTTTTGTGTGTGTACGTGTTGTATCTTGCTACTGACCATGCTGCTGTAACACAAGAATTTCCCTCATGGGATCAATAAAGTCTATCTATCTATCTATCTATCTATCTATCTATCTATCTATCTATCTATCTATCTATCTATCTGTGTTAACCTAAAATTTCTTACTCTAGGTACTAGCTAGCAAGCTAGTTATCCACTAACTTTTCCCGTATCAATTACATCAACAAGCGGAAGCAAGAATGCAGACTAATTGGCTAAATCCAATCAATTAGCATTCATTTCTTACCAGGGTTTTTGGTTTGTTTATCCTCTTCTGCTTTTTTCTTTAAGTGTTTTTCCACCCCAGATTAATATGAATGCTTAATAATCGCCATTTCTTCATGATTTTCTGAGGCTAGTTGTGTTAGTTACCTAACTTAGTTACATAAATTGTAGTTTCTGTTCTTTTCACACTGCAAGGGTGCTTCCTGTGATACAAACCTTTTCAGCAAATGACAGCAAAGTGTGCTTTTTGTATATCTATATTAAAAATCATGGGGACCCCTGAGGGTCCAGGGGCCCTAAACGACTGTGTATACTGCTTTTAGCAAGAAACGACCCTGCTATGCATACAGTGTTTACCATCCATGTATTGCAGGAAAATCGTGTAGCGTGTTACAGAGAAACCACAAAACCCTCCATCCTTAGACTTTCCTGTGGCAGAAAACTTTACCTAAGCTTTACCTCTGACTGGTACAAAGTGCTAACACTGGAGACTTCTTCCATAAATAAATGTTAAATTAATGTCTACTAAAAAAACTTCACCATATCAATGAATTATAGGCTTTGTTGATTACCACATTTAGTATAGAGTATTTAGCATCCCTGTAGCAAAATAGCTATTTGAGAAGAACATAAACACCTTTTTACAATTTCTTCATCTTCCATCTGCTTTTTCCTGGGAATCCTGGATGCTTCACCGTTAGCCTAATTTACATAACGTCTGTATTTCTGAGATTTGTATTTAAGGTTCTGATCTATATGTTTTTAAAGGCAAATTTTACTCAAAGTAAATTCAAAACAAAGAAAAAACTTTGGTAAAATGTTTTTTTTTCCAAATACACCACAGGAAAAAAAAATTATTTAATTTGAAATGTATATAAATAAAATATAAGAAATTCATAGTCTAAGGTTCATATCCTATGTTGTTGCATGAGAAGCAGTTGGAAAAGATGCAACAACTGACTGCATGTGTCTTAGGGAAAGAATTTGTTGACTGTCATTTCCTTGATGGAGACCACAAAGCTCTTCTGTAAGTCGCTCTGGATAAGGTAGTCCGCCAAATTCTGTAAATGTAAATGTAAAAGTTATACTCCCAGGTTTGGTAGCTGCCATGTGATCGGGAAGAACTAGCTAGTAGATGGGAATTAGCGATGACTAAATAGTTAGAAATATGGGTAAAAAGAGAAGCTCGAGCCCTAATGAGAACCAGTGGTGGTCTCACATCTGCACTAAATCCACATATAACCATTATCATTTAAGTGCTGACGGCTCTGAAAGAACTTTTATCTTGTTTGAGAGACTACACGAAAATGTATGCTCTTTCAAGCAGGAAAAAAAACAAAGCATTCCAAAAACGACGAATTTTTCCCCCAATTTCCTCATCTGTATTGTTTCTTCGGATTAAAGATGTAGAAGATTGTAAGATTGTTTATTGTCGGCCAAATGTCGATGGGATGCAGCATCACAGGAGAAGCAAAAGTTTGTGAACCCTTTGAAGTTATCTGCAATTCTGCATCGACGACTCCTAAAATGATTTGATCGCTATCTAATCTGCTTTCTCTTCATCCTCTCCTTACAGCAGGTCAAGTATGCAGGTCAAAAAAACATGCCTGATGAATTGATTGAACTGGCTCCAGTTGAAGATTAGATTTTAGAGGCTCACGGAAATTTTTTTCATCAGCGACCTTGGATGTTCTAAACCATCAGTTCGATATAGACACGACAATGTAAAAGAGGAAACTGTGTATGGTTTATTAAATGAGGCTCTTTCATTAATAAACGAGATAATGGTTGAAGTTCAGAAATCTGGATTATTTCAGAGAATTCATCAAGATTTGCTTGCGGCTACAATTATAATCAAATGGGCAGCCATTGAGTAAAGCGAGATGCTGATACTTGGCTCGACTAGTGTCTTGTAACTCAAAGTGGATGGTCCTTTGAGGGTTCTCTGAAGGGTCTGTGCTCCATATTTGATGATTTGATCACTTGACAGCTAATCCCCCTGTCATCTCAGACCCTCATCATCCCTTTGTCATGCTCACAGTGATGAGTGAATGAGGATTCCCTACTCTAAGTCTGAGTCTGATAGATGACGTGTATGAACAATGTGTGGGATGAATGTATTGGAGGTCCTGGATGAGGAGTCACATCACATACAGGACTGTGCAAAAGTCAGAGACCACCCTTTTGTTTTCAATCAAATGGCCATTTAATAATAATAATGATGGGAAAATCTACATCACATTAATTCCATTTTCACCCAAAGGGCTGTGCAGTGTTGATTTATGCAGGTCAATATTAAAGTTCATTTTAACATTACGAATAAATTATTTACATTTTCATACTGTTCTGTGCTTAGCATCTCAAATTGAAAAAAAAAAAAACAATATGTAAGGAATAAAACACAACAGGGCTGAGTTACTGTTACCATCCCAAAGCTGATTATTTTTCAGTACCAGCATGCCATCGGGTAGTGATGGACATGGATGCAAGTGCATCTCCTTTTTATTTTATGACAGACAAACAAAACTAACAAAGTCAAAACAAGATTCAGAGACCAAAACAAAAACTTGGAAAATGCAGTACGGAGCACACAACACACAACAGAAGCTTAGCAATAAAACAAAAACAAAATGACTATAAATAGGGACACTAATCAACAGGGGAGCACAAAACAAATGAGTGCAATCAGGAGGGCAATAACATATGACAGTGTCATGTAATCCGGCTATAGTCTCTGAGGAAGATGGTAAATGAATTCCAAAGTGGCCATATTATGAGGTTGTGATGAACGCCGGGATGCTGGGGCGCTGACATGTCACATGCCATACAATGATTTAAGAACAACATTTTTAATGTTGTGGAACATCCTAACAAATTAGTTCCTGTTATCATTCATTATGCATGTTCATTATGCATTATGTTCCTTTCATTATAGCAGCTACAAACAGTCATTCCCTCACTTGAGGTTAAGACAGAAAAAAATCTAGCGTGTTACAGAGAAACCACAAAACCCTCCATCCTTAGACTTTCCTGTGGCAGAAAACTTTACCTAAGCTTTACCTGTGACTGGTACAAAGTGCTAAAACTGGAGACTCCTTCCATAAATAAATGTTAAATAAATGTCTACAAAAAATCGTCACCGTATCAATGAATTATAGGCTTTGTTGAATACCACATTTTTTAAAAACCAGTTTCTTATTAGGTAGATTATGTGGACCATCCACCACACAGGTCCTTGCCAGTCATAGCAACCCAAGTGGTTTGGCTTTTCCTTTAATATCACACTTCCAATTTAATGAACTCATCATCTATCAAGCCCTGAGGATTGTGGAGAGAAAAATGCAATCAAACAAATTATAGTTAACAAAACCAAAATTAAAAATTTAAAATTACACAAAAAAAACCCTGTAAAACAAACAAACAAAAAAATTGATACAAAAATATGACTAAACAAAAACTAGAAAATATTTCTTTTAAAGGTAACTGAAATAAAATGCACACATGAATTAATTTAGGCAAAAATTGAAAATTAAAAATATTTCTTAAAAAATAATAAAAGCTAAAAAGAAACTAAATCATAATTCAGATGAAAAGAGAAAATAATCTGAATAACTAAATCATATCTAAATAATATCTAAATGATAAAAATAATAAATAACTACAATATCATTGATGGGTTTTTTAAGCTTGGCAGTGAAAACTGTTATTTGATGGTCTCCTGTCATGTTCAACATTTCCCAAGCTATAAAACAGAAACTGGGCTGCACTGCCACAAGGACAAAAGAAAATATTTGACTAATGTGTAACTAGCAGTGAAAAATGAAACAGAAGCTCAGGAAGTGGAATAAACACTAAATGTAAGGAGTAGATTAATAATGCATTTGGACACGAATGAAAAATGCATGTCTGTTCAGCAGAAAACGGTTTTCCTCTCACCCACAGAGTGGTCTACACACTACAGATGAGTACACAGCACAAATTACCAAGGAAATTATTCCACATTTCAGCAGGCCTGATTTGGGGAGGAGAATGATCTCTGACAGATCAGCTTTCAGCTATAGTGTTCATGTCAGAGTATAAAGGAACATGTAACATTTTTATTATACATCATGCCACATTATGCGCTCATATATATATGTGTGTGTGTGTGTGTGTGTGTGTGTGTGTGTGTGTGCAGCTGGTGGTCACTCCCTCACTGCAAAACAACCTATACTATTTCACAGGTTGTAAGGCTCATGAGTCACATTTAAACTTTCCAGGAATGAAGCTTTACTATTGAACACTGTGATATAGTACAACTGAGCAACATCTTGATAATAATATTGCTTTTTTGTTTTATGATTGGATTTAGTGAGTGTCAGTTTAAACTAGTTATGGAAATTCCAGTTCTTTTCAGTGACTCAGATCATTTGATTCAGTTCACCAATAGGAATCGACTCCAGAGGTGATTAGAGGGGTAGTTTTTATTTATTTATTTATTTATTTATTTATTTTTTTTACCCAGATTCCTTCATAAAGAATACATGCCTGAAAGTGTTAGCATTATATTCTGCATGCTTGGTGTAGTGGTAGATCATTCCATTATGTAGGCTACAATAGCACACTTTTGGTAAAGCGATGGCTTTTATACTCTGAATTACGATTCAACCTTATTTTTATATTCAACTTTATTGTCATTGTGCAGAGCATGAGTACAGAGCCAATGAAATGCAGTTTTTGCATATCCCAGCTTGCTAGGAGGCTGGGGGCAGAGCGCAGGGTCAGCTGTGATACAGCACCCCTGGAGCAGAGGCAGTTACGGGTCTTGCTTAGGTGCTCAACAGAAGCAGCTTGACAGTGCTGGGGCTTGAACCCCTTACCTTCTGAGCAGTAACCCAGAGCCTTTCAGCCACCATTGTCCTTACACCAATATGTGTCCTTCCCCAAACTGTTGCCATCAAAGAGGACACACACAATTGTCAAGAATGTCTTCGTATGCTGTAGCATTATGATTTCCCTTCACTGAAACGAAAAGGCCCAAACCTGTTCCAGCATGATAATGCCCCTGTGCACTGTCAAGCTCCATGAAGACATGGTTTGTCAAGCTTGGAGTGGAAGAACTCGAGTGGCCTGCACAGAGCTCTGACCTCAATGAACTGGAACTCCAACTGCACCCTAGGTCTCCTCACTCAACATCTGAACATAAATTCCCACAGTCACATTCCAAAATCTAGTGGAAAGCCTTCCCAGAAGAGTGGAAGTTATTATAATAGCAAAGGAGGACTAAATCTGGAATGGGATGTTCAACAGGCACATACGGGTGTGATGGTCAGGTGTCCATATAATTTTGGCCATATAGTGTACTTTATCTATCAAGACAATTTGAGCAAAATGATGAGAAATCTAGCTAAATAATTAAAATTAACTCCTAGCTAGCTGCTCTCATTACCTACATTACTTTATGGGTTAGTCTACAGTTGTCATTCTTAATAATTTCAATTAGTTTACCTCCACCACTTACCATGGTTCTGCTTCCTCTTTTCCTCTTCTTGTTTACTCTTTCTTTTCTGGATTCCAAACAGTTAAACTCTGTTCATTTTGAAAAGTGTGACAATTAAAAAATAAACCTGTGTAAGTCCCACATGCGAGAGAGATGGGGCACCATTTAAGGGGGTTCCTGGTATAGCTCTGTACCTTACCCATCAGAGATTTGGTGGGGGGGGATGTTCTGCTGTTTTTAGATTTGACATTTTCATGGACTTATTGTTGGCCTTCAGGGGGCTCCTTCAAAACTCGGGTCCAAGCAATTGCCTGCCTTGCCTGTACACCTCTGACCATCTCTCTCAGCTCCAAAATTCCTCTTTGCCATTTTGCAGCCAGGGATTGAAAATCAATAACATAAAAAAACATCAAAACTCATTACTGATATTGTCTTTTGACAGAGAAGAGATTTGCCCTTGTCTGGGTCATTCACATGCCCTTGTTGTCTCATCTTTCATAAGAACTGTTATTATTTGAGAATGTGTGCCTTTCAGGAGGAATGAGAACTTCCTAAAAGGGACATGACGTAGGTAAGATGTACATTGAAAAAAAGCACCTATGCATTTAAAGGTAAAATGAAATCAAAACACACAAAACACAACACTGTTGAAGTTGATTCCACTTTTGAAAACTGTCACTTTTTGAGACCTGTCAGTTACAGAAAATGTCTTCACGACAAAGGCACTGCTTACCATCTACGAACACAGTCAAGATCTTACTCTCAAGAGAAAGAAAAAAACCCTGGCCTGCTGTATGCTGGATGATTAAATATCTTCTTACACAACGAGTCGAGAGTTACATCACTGGAGGCTTTTCTTTTTCTCTCGTATCACAGAATTCCCACACTATTTCACTTTGACTTTCTCAGGTTCCTGCGTTTTGGAAGCTGGATCTGCCAAAGAACATTAAACCTTCAAGAGTTCTCTTACAAAATTCATTTTAAACTCATACACATTGATGTGATTTCATGAAGCCAAGAGGATTTGACATTAGACACCACCACAATGACTGCTTGTCCAGCTGTGATGCAAGTTGCTACTTGTGATTAGTGTTTTGAGAAATTGTTCTTCAGCTTGTCCCTCTGGGGTACTTTTAAAGGTTCTATCTAAAACCCTACAACACCCTTGCTATCAGAGGATTCCAAGGAAAATCACTTCAGAAAGACAGGAACTATCCAAAAACCCTGGATGAAACATTTGCTTTAAGTCTTTTACTTTCAGAAATGTTACAAGTAGAACCATGTTAGAAAGCTAGAACCCATAACCATCTTGTACCTGGAGAACCCCATGGTACAGACTCTTAAATAAGATTTCCTCTAGCACATTTGTCCTTAAGGGGAAACACTTAAAGTTTCTATGTACAACAGTATGTTTGCTTTTCAAAAAAAGGTTTCCAGTAGAACATCTTTAAAATCCTAGAACCATTGAGGAACCTTTTTTTTAAGAGTGTAGGCTGAAAAATTGTTTCTAGTGAATCATAGGCAGTAAATTCCTCTAACACTCTTGTGTAAGGGTCCCTGAAAGGTTCTGGTTTATTTGTGAATAGTGCTCAGGACTGATCTTACCCGTTCCTCAATTCTACAGTGACAAAAGGAGGGTGTTTCTACTGTTCTGAATGGTCCTTTGGTTTGTTCCTCTGGGGAAACCCATAAAAAGTTCTCCCTAAAACCCCAGAACCCCTCTGTTTTCAGAGGAGTCCAAGTAGAATCTTTTCAGAACCAAAAACAAAACCATTAAGAAACCCCTGTAGGCTTTTGGTTTCAGGAAATGTCACAAGCAGAACCATTTTAGAAAGCTAGAACCATCCAAAGAACTCTTGAGAAACACATTTTTTACAATAATACAATAGTAAATAAGGCTTCTAGAACCTTTAAAAGGTCCTTAACAGGGAAACATTTAAGATGTAGAACCCTGTGTTTTACATTGCTGTGCTTTGACACAAGCCTGTGTCAAAAGTTCCAAGCAGAAAGTTCCTATCAGAATGTCTTTAAGAAGCCAGAACCCTTCAGGAACCCTTACATAAGAGTATAAGAGGAATTTACTGCCTTTTTTCTTTGCGATTGGTGCTTGTGACTGATCTGAGTCTTTCCTCCGTTTACAATTTTACACTTCCATCTAGCATCCTAAAGAGTTTTTTGGCTTGTTCTTCTGGGGAAACCCTTATGTTCTATGTAGTAATCTACAACAGATGTTTTTTCTCCCAGAAAACTTTCCAACGAAACCCAGAAGAACTCTAAAGTCTTAGAAATAAGGTTGTTTTTAGTGTGTCTCCTAGTAGGAACTCCAGTTAGGAACATAGAAACCTTGACCATGTCATGGTCTGGGCCAGAGCTCCCATGTATTTCCCTGTTTTTCCCTGTTTTTCCCCTTCCTTGTGTTTCCAGTGTTTTCTCTCCCTCTCGTTTTTGTTTGTGTGTATGTGCATGTCTGGGCATAGCACTCCACTTTGTGCCTCACCTGACTGCAGCATTGATCACACCTGTTCCTCATCTACTCACCCAATCTGCAGCGTATATAAACCCGGATTCATCAGCCACTCATTGCTAGATTGTTTCGGCTTCCAATGTAGTACACCTCCGGCTTTCCTCATATTTACTTTCTGTGTTGTTTTTCTGGTGCTTCTCCTGTTGTGTTTCCCTGTGCTCACTCTGTGTTTTCTCCATGTGTTCCAGGTTCACTGCTCAGCCAGCCAGTCAGCGTTCGGTCTGCTCACTTCCTGCTACTCCCAACCCCACCTCGTCTTCCTGCACTCAGGTCTCACACTGCCGACCTGAATTTGAACCTCGGCCTCGCTGACTCTCAAACCCACTCACTCTCTGCCTTGCTTCCCCCCCTCCCTGTGGTGTGTCAACTGAGCAAGTGGCCTCGACTGCACAATTACCACACTCCCTCAAGCCCTTAAATAAAACCCTGAACTCCTGTGTCTGTGTTCTACTTCTGGGTTCACTCTCGCTGGGCCATGTTCTTTGGGTGGTTTAATTTCATGATCATCTACTGTCCATGCTCTAAGAATGTTAAGCCCAATACCCTCTTCCACCCCTTCGCCCCAGAAGAAGACACCTCAGACCCTGAAACTATCCTCCCTCCTGCCTGATCAATCACATGGGAGTTGGAGTCTGAGATTGGTCTGGAGAGCTCAACCCAGGTAACGGGCCTCCTGGTCTCTTGTTCATCCCTGACTCTGTGCCAGGTCCTTAGAGGGCTCACTGTTCCTGGTTTGCCTGTCACCCCAGCTCCAGTTGCACCCTAGGCCTGTTGAAGTGCCACTTCTGGTGGTCGACCATGGATGCTGACACCTGAGCCTTTGTCGCTGCCTGTACCATGTGTGCCCGAAGTAAGGCCGCCTGCCTGACACCCTACTATGACCCCTGCCTGTTCCCAGCCACCCCTGGTCCCACATCGCCTTGAACTTCATCACCGGTCTAACCCCCTCACTAGGTAACACCATCATCTTGACCATAGTCAACCAGTTTTCCAAAGCCATACATTTTGTGGTCCTTCCCACTGCCCGAGAAAGAAGTCCTCCTCAGCTGTGTCTTCTGGCTGCACGGTATTCCCCAGGACATCATCTCTGACCATGGACCTCAGTTCATTTCCCAAGTATGGAAATCATTTTGTAATGCTCTCGGGGCCACACGGAGTCTGTCCTCTGGGTTTCAACCCCAGACCAACGGTCAGGTGGAGAGGGCCAATCAGGAACTGGAAGCAGTGCTGTGGTGTGTCACGGCCAACAACCCCCCCTACTTGGAGCTCCCAGCAACCCTGGATTGAGTACGCTCACAACTCACTGTCCAGTACCGCCACCGGTATGTCCCCCTTTGAGTCATCCCTGGGTTATCAGCCTCCCTTGTTCCCCATCCAGAAAAGTGACATTGCTGTCCCCTCTGTGCAAGCCCACCTCTGCCATTGCCGCAGGGTATGGAAAGAAGCCCGTTCCGCCCTGCTCCGCTCCACCAATCGCAACCATCTCCTGGGTGACCGCTGTTGGGTTCCAGCTCCTAGCTATCAGCCGGGTCAAAAGGTATGGCTTTCAGCCAAGGACATCCCACTTAGTACGGATGCCAAGAAACTCTCTCCCTGTTACCTAGGCCCCTTCACCATTGAGAGCATTATCAATCCCTCTGTCATCAAGCTCAAGCTCCCCAGATCCTTATGCATCCACCCATCCTTCACTGTTTCCCAACTAACCTGTCCATATCTGGTGGACTGGGAGGGATACGGACTGGATGAGGGGACCTGGACCCCTCTCTTGTATTGTATTGCCCCATATTTTCCTGTTTTTCCCCTTCCTTGTGTTTCCCTCTTGTTTCTGTTTGTGTGTGTGTGTGTGTGTGCGTGTGTCTGGGCTGAAATATTTCTTCTAGAGCAGCTAAGAGATCCGACTGTGAAATTTACTGCCTTTTCTTTCTAATTGGTTCTTGCGACATCTACAGCGAGTAAAAATCTTCCATATAGCACCATAAAGGGTCCTTCAGATTTTTGGGGAAACACTTGAAAGTTCTATGTATAAATCTACAACAGATTCCCTTTTAGGAAAGATTTAAAGTAGAATCTTCTTAATAATCAAGAATCCTCCATCCAAAGAAACCATCCAAAGAACCCCTGAAGAACCCATTATTTTCCAAACAAGATGGTTCAATCTAACACCCTTAAGGGTTTTTGGTGTGTCTCCTATTGTCAATGCTTAAAAGTTCCTCATACATCCCTACAACAGAGTGGATCTCTTTTAGAAAGGGTTACAACTAGAACCCTTGGACTTACAAAGAACTCCTTTTTTCTTCATCTCTTCAAAATAAGGTTCCATCTAGCATCATAATGGGTTCTTTTGTTTGTCCCACAGAAGGAACCCTTATACATTCTATGTACAGCTCTACAACAATGTATTTCCATTTCAGAGGTAGAGTAGAACCCCTTTAGGAACTTAGAACCCTTGAATGTAGGCTGAATGATTTTAGTTGATCTAAGAGATCTGATGGTGAAATTTCTTTTCTTCATGAATGCTGCTTGTGACTGAACTGGAACTTTCCTGAATTCTACAGTGAGAAAAAAAAGCTTCCAACTTCCAACTGGAATCCTAAAGAGTTCCCACTAAGGAAACCTTTTCTAACAGTTCTATGTAGAACCCTACAACAGAGGCTTTATATATCAAAAAGGACTTAGGAAGCTAGGAGTATTATACTATCCAAAGTGCTTTCGAGGAACACTTTCTTCCCCAAAAGTCTGCATGGCTTGGTGTGAAATCTGAGGAGAACATTAACATTTATGTAACCCTGATTTCTTAGTGACTGTATGTGGACTCTTTGAACCATTAAACTGATGGACACCAAGAGTCAATAACTACAGGCTTTACACAAAAGTGCATTCTCTCCTACAATAAGAGGTTCCTTATTTCATCGCGAATGGTCCAATGATGGTTGAATGGTTGAAGCTAGTATTTTCAGGGGTGTTGTTCAGTGGGTGGAACATTCTGATTAAAAAACTACAGAAAGTGACTCAAATTTTCCAGCTAGAATAAGTAGCTAATAATTTACATCTGTTCCTTTATTCGTTTCATCATCTGGTCAGTTCTGTCACTCGTTACTATCATCACATGTTCTTCAGTGTCTGGAGTATACAAACCCAGCACAGTGACTCAACAGCTGAGAAAGGGTGTTATAATGTTATTAATGTATATTAGCTGTGCTCGGTTTTCGATTTGGCATGAATGTTGTGATGAAGCTTAAAGGAGGTTGTGTGTGTTAGGCTTCGTGCTCATCGGGTATTTGAGATGAAAAGCTGCATTTCACTGTTAAGAGTGACATCACACCCAAAATACTGAAAGAAGAGAAGAACTGACAGAAGCCATGCACTTCTACCCACTTGTTTGTTTGTGTGTGTGTGTGTGTGTGTGTGTGTGAGAGAGAGAGAGACACAGAGAGAGACAGAGAAAGAGTCAGTATGGCTCGGAACATGCTTTAATTTAAATGTTGACACGTGACGGAGTGCACACGTATCGTCGTCTGGTTGTTTAGGATTACTGCAGCTTGAGCTTCCATAATGTTAGCAGATGATGAATCAGAAATAACACACACCATGCCAGCCTCTCACACACACTCACACACCCCAGAAATCCATTATCAAACACAAATCATTACCAGAAGCACTGCACAACTAAACAAGATGCTAAATTCCAGTCAAACTAAAGTCTTTTGATGCCTCTGATTTTTGTCAATATTGTAAGAAATAAAAACAATAAATGCAGTTTTCATGTTGGATGTTGGCAGACTGGGGAACTAAACTATCTATATATTCAATAGTCATCGTATCACACTGTCATATTAGTTCAATTTTGCACACTGATTTTATTTAGCACCATTATGAGCAAGGGCAATATATGAGAAATATGTCACTTTTTTGCTATCTACATACAACATGTCAACATGTCACATAAATCAAGCCATTTGAAGTGTTATCTTTAAGTGTTTGATTGATTCAAGCCTTGTGCTCACATGATTTATATGTTTTTATCCTCTGATGTGGGTTTTAGCTAGCGTTCTAACACTATCTAGTCTCATGCCAAATATTTCTAACAGGCTGGAAACAAAATACACAGATTAGATCACCAAATACATGGAACACAGATCAGGTTAAAAACAAA
The DNA here is from genome assembly GCA_037576675.1 of Pangasius sanitwongsei. Classification (NCBI taxonomy): domain Eukaryota; kingdom Metazoa; phylum Chordata; class Actinopteri; order Siluriformes; family Pangasiidae; genus Pangasius; species Pangasius sanitwongsei. Next base: position 4,127,863 of record CM075018.1, on the reverse strand, counting down.
AGAAAAGCACAGGACGCCACCAGATGTTTTTATTGTTTTGTTCTCTACACTATATTTAGAGTTAGCCAGCTAACTCTATCTAGCTAGCATTTCATTTCGAGCAGGTTTCATTTTGTTTTTTTTAAAATATCTACATAAGACATGATAATATTTATAACCAGCATACTGTATCTGCAGGCATTTGAAAAGTTATATTTATAAGCTGTTATACATTTTATACACATGGAGGCATGTGAAAAATAAATTACAATGTGTTCCTTCATGTCAGTAATAGTCCTGTCAAACTGAAAAGATACACAGCTACACACGTTTCCAGCTAACACCCTATAAATTCATTTGGAGGCGAGGAAAAAAAAAAAAAGCAAACGGTGAAAGTTAACACAGCACAATGGCATCCCCGTTCTTTAGTAAATATTCTTGTATGGTCAGAGGAAACTGAAAAACCCAGAGGAAACCCATGTGAATACATGGAGAACATGCGAACCACAGCACAGACAGCGGCCGGAGCTCAGGACTGAACCTTGTAGCTGTGAGGCGGCTTTCTGCTTGTCATCATCATCGCTATAATCATAATTATAATCATATTTTCCACCACTAGCAATCCACTTGTCATCAGCTATGTGCACTGTAATGGAAACATGACCTTCGTTGCATTAGTGACCTGAAACTGAATGACTGCTCGTTCAGCTGTGATGCAGGTTGTTACTTCTGATTAGCGTTTTGAGAATGAGAATTTGAGAATAGTGTAAATAATAGAAAATAATTTAAATGATTATCATTTTACTCATTATTGTTCTGCCTTAGTCTCAAACAAAGCTCAGGGGAAAAACTTGAATGGTAAAATTGGAATGGTTTCATGACATGGCGAATAAAATGGTAATTGAATAGTCTTATACACTAGAACCATGGTCAGACAGAAATGACTTACCAGAGTTATTTATATCCTAATTGATCTTGTTCTCAGCCAAATTATATTAGTGATTATATTAGGTATTCCAGTGTAGATGTTGCTTTAATGCGATCAGGAAGTGCAAGACAACTTCAGTTCATCCAACAGATCTAACACACATAAAAACATCTTCACACAGATTGCAAGAATCCTTCTTAAGTGGAGAAACATTGACCCGTCCTGTCCCCTTACGAATTTCTGTCTGGTCTTAAGGGCACACAGAGGAGTTATCAAGAGCTCCATCAGAGAGCGCTTCTTCAGGGTGAAAGATAGCTTACTGTAAGTAGGGTGTGGAAGATGAATTCTGTGGAAGAATTAGACTGAGACACAGCGCAGGCAGAGCCAAATGATCTCCTCTCTATTGATATTAATGGACCAGGCAGCAGGGACCACAAATAAATCAGATCAAACACTTAACATACTCATTACATGCTGCATACTGACACAGAAAAGGAGACGGCATGCTCATGGATGTGGACACACACTCACACACACACACACACGCAAAGCTGCAGCTTTTGTAAAAACGCAAAAAAGTCATATATACCCACAAGGTCAGATATTTCTATCATTGTAGGGATATTACTATCCTTGTGTGTTTGGTCCCCATCAAGATATAATGGTGGTTTATCAGTCCACATCCTGAAAACGTTATTGAAATATTACATAATTTGTGCGAAACAATTGCGAAAACCTTTTCCTATGGTGTCAGATTTCTTGCATCAAGTACAACCAAATAGCATTTTTTTCAGTGGAGAGTAATTCCATGGTATGGCACAGTTACTAAACTGAATCCAGAACTATCTGTACTCTGGTCAAAAACGAATCCCCATTACAGCACCTAGAAATATAGGAGCATGTCTCACCACACTAGCTATCAACAGTAGCAACAATGGAAGAGCATTAAAGCTACCGTGTGTAGAATTTCTTTTGTTTGTTAAAAATGAAGACCCTCATTAGGATAAAGTGGTTACTGAAGATGAATGAATGAAGTTTGAGACAGGTGAGAACAAATTTTATATATACAGTATATATATATATATATATATATATATATATATATATATATATATATATATATATATATATATATA
>CM075018.1:4083505-4117224 GCA_037576675.1 Pangasius sanitwongsei | reverse complement strand
CCCCACCTACAATCCCTGCTGGACCTGAGACTCGAACCCACGACCTTCAGGTTCACCTTCAGGTTACAAGTCCGACTATAACCATTAGGCCATGATATATAAGTTTATATGAGAAATCTTTGGATTTGTGCAAATTTATTACAGTTATTTATTACAATCTAAACATTTATAAATGCCTGGCGCACTGCCCTGACACGCCCAATAATTTTTTTCTATTACCTTTTCATATATTCTGTAGCACCTGGCAGCCACTCCCGCAAACTCTTTGCACAAAGTTTGAAGAAGCAAGCCCAAGGAATGAAAGTAATCCATTTGTAAATAACGATTTCACAACAGAATCTATTACAAAGGTCCACTGATGGAATTGGGGAGATTGTTTTCTCAAATGCGTCTTCATTTGGATTTGGATTTATGTTTGCATTTGCTTCTGCATGTGTTTTCCACAGTGTGTGTTTGCTTTGGAGATGGAGTAGCGGCTGAGGCTGAGTCTGCCTGCTTCTCGGCTATCACGCAGTTTCTTAGGCCTCTGTGTTTCCTGACTTCACACGATGAGTCTGGCTACATTCAAATTACCAAACTGAAGTGACACAAATTTGATTTTCTGCCTGAATGTGACACAGATCTGATTTTTTCAGGACTCTGTGGACACAAAAATTCGATTTTTTTTTTTTTTTAAATCAGAGCTGAGCCACTTCCATATGTGGTCCTAGATTTGATACATACTCGATAAGTCAACATGAGACATGAATAGTGGATGGATAATTGGGAAATTGGTGACCTTGGTTACAAATGTAGACCGTCAACATAGACAGATCCGATCCAAGCAAAAAACTGGAATTGTGCAAAGAAGCTTGTAATATGACCATAGCCTCTGTTGCACCACCATACGCATCACTTCACATCAAGCCTGGATATAGTGGATGTGGCCATGGTGATGGAGATCAAGAGTTAGAGCATTGGCACTTTGCTAGGCTTCAGATTAATAGAGTTAAAACAGGAACACTGGCTATCAAAGTGAAAGAAACTAAACATAACCACTGTCAGCCTATTTGGCCAAAGAAAGGTTATTAAAGCATTGTCATTCCATTAGTAAATCAGCAAGGGACACAGCTAAGAGAACAAACCATAAAGGCATTTTTATTACTTACAGAGCTTGGCAGGACAAGGACCCAAAACACTTAATCATTTGGTAAAATGGATTTTGCTATGCCACTAACGAGTTTAGAAGAGGCGATATGCAGCTAGTGAATACGCCTCAGCAGTTTCAGGATGAAAAACAAAGTTTTCATATCTAAACAATTATCTAACTTTTTTTTTTTTTAATAGAGACTAGTTCTTCGATTTTATTAATCTGAATATGTACAAATGCTATCAAAAAATCAATGTCTTTGGAGTCATATGTGTGATGATTTTGTGATGCCATTTTCACAGTGCTAAACTGGTAGCTATAAGCTTTTATTTAATTATTAGCCACATTAGCCTTGAAGCTCCAGGTCAAAAACAAAGTCCATCTGCTGCTTTGCTATCAAGCAGGTTTTTTTTTAAAGACTTCTGTGTTTCTTGACTTCAAATGATGAGTCTGGCTACATTCAAGTGATACAAATCCAGTTTTCTGCCTTAATGTGACACAGATATGATTTTTTGTTTTTTTCAGGACTGTGTGGACACAGAAATCCGATCTTTTCGAATCAGACCGAGTCACTTTTGGACATCGTCTTAGATTGGATACATATCCTATAAGTGGACATGAGACATGAACGAGAAAGATATGGGTCGCTTGTGGTTATGCATGTAAACTGTCAACATAGACAGATCTGATCTGAGCAAACAATCTGAATTGTGCAAAGAAGCATGTAAAGTGAACATGGCCTCTGTTGCACCATCATGCATATCACATCACATCATGGCTGGATGGAGGGGAATGGTTTTGGAGCCATGGTGATGGAGATCCAGAGTTAGAACACAGATTAATAGAGTTACAAGAGGAACGCTGGCTATGAAGATGAAAGAAAGTAACTGCAACCAATGTCAGTCTAGCTGGACAAAGAAAGGCTATTAAAGCTTCATCAGTCAATCATTAAATTGTCAAGAGACACTGCTAAGAGAACAAACCTCACAGAATTTGGCAGGACAATGACCCAAAACACTCAAATATTTGATAAAATGGATGTTATTACACCACTAAAGAGTTTAGAGGAGGCAATGTGCAGCTAGTGAACACACCTCCTCAGTTTCAGAATGAGGTTTTCATATCTATTTTATAAGTTTGTTATTGAACTTTTTTTTTTTTTTTTTTTTTAAAATGAAGACTAGTTCTTCGACTTTATTAACCTGATTATGTACAAATGGTAACAGTTAATCAAACAATGTCTTTTAAACAAAGTGTGATGACTTTGTGATGCCAGTTGCACAATGCTAAACTAGTAGTTGTATGCCAAACAGTGCTAAACTGGTAGCTATAAGCTCTCCTAGATTATTAGTTGCACTGTCCTTGAAGCTCCAGAAAAAACTAAATTTCTGAATCCAGGCATGTCTTGGCTGATCTATTACATTTGGGGTAATGGGAATGTTGTTTGAATTTTATTTTTGGCCAAACTATTCTTCTAATGCATGAGCACCATCTGTTCTTTGGCTCTGAGAGGCACTGAGAGTCCTGCATGGTTGACCTAAATTAGCCTTTGTCCTAAGCCTTTCTTCTCTAATAGTCTTTAATCTGTACAATGTTATTACTAATTATATTTCATTATACTGTATATTAATTACTGTATATGTGATATCCAGTGGTCACTATAAACCATTATTATTACATCATTATATTAATATATAACAATAATATATTACATACTTAATTACAGAATGTAATATGATCATAGAATTTTTTTTAATTTTTACTCTTTTCTAGGTATTTTAGAATGATATTGAAGATATTAATACTATGTAAATGTACTAAGTGTAAATTGTACTAAGATATGAATACTATGATCTTTTCAAATCAAAACTATTTTTAGATTTTACATTTGCAACAGTTTTCCTGATGAAGGTTTACACACTCTCGGCATCTTCTCAACCAGCTTCATGATGGACTTTCCCCCAAGGAGACCTTTTTCTTAAATGTAACCTTTTGTTAAAGTTCCCTAAAGCTCTAAATGAAAAATAAACATGGAAACCATTTAATTGAAAGTAAAACTTACTTATTAAAATACATTTGGACTCAGAAATAAATTTTCACTACTTGTATTTGTGATAAGCCTTTATATATATATGTGTGTGTGTGTGTATGTGTGTGTCTTTGTGTATACTTTTGACTGGTAGTGTACATTCTGTGATCATGAGGAATAAAATCTACATATGGAAAATAATAGGTGTGATGTATTTGATCATTTATTAGCGAATAGCACATAAGCATGGATATGATTAAATCTCTACAGCGTGTCAGCCCATTACATTTACAAACAGTGTGTAGCAATGAAGGTCTGTTTAATAAAACTGACTCAATCCAACCGTTCTTACTTACCAAAAATGGCAGTGGCCTCTTTCAGCAGTATAATGCGCCCTGCCACACTGCAAAAATTGTTCAGGAATGGTTTGAGGAACATGACAAAGAGTTCAGGGTGTTGACTTGGCCTCCAAATTCCCCAGATCTAAATCCGATCAAACATCTGTGGGATGTGCCTGACAAACAAGTCCGATCCATGGAGGCCCCACCTCACAACTTACAGGACTTAAAGGATCTGCTGCTAACGTCTTGTTGGCAGATACCACAGCACACCTTCAGAGGTCTTGTGGAGTCCATGGCTTGACAGGTCAGAGCTGTTTTAGTGGCACAAGGTGGACCTACACAATATTAGGCAGGTTGTTTTAATGTAATGGCTGATTGGGGTATTAATGCACTGGTTCTAATACATTGTTGTTTACATAAATGTATTACAGAATCTACAACTAATAATGAATAGATTTTAAAAAGTGTTGTTATATAGCATTTTTAGGAAGGAGTCCTAGGAGTCAGTGCTTTGTAACAGAGATATAGCTGTTGCTTTATGTTTTCAGCCATTTAAAAGTTTTTACAGTAACATGACAAAGCTGTGTGTGTGGTTTTTTTTTTGTCTCATTAACTTCAAGACAGAGAAAAAAGAGAGGCTGAGGTTGAGGGAGCAACTGTTTAAGGTGTAACTGTATAACGTAGTGATAACAGGAACATGTTTTGTGGATGCGCAACATTAACAATAACTACAAACGGATAAAACGAATAATGTGTTATTCATTAATGAACTTTAAGAACTGCCGTGCTATAAGAGGAATAAAACACGTTGAGATGTGTTGTTATTGGAAAAGATGTGTTTTATTCCTTCCTTTACATGCTCTGTGTAACGCAGACTGTTATTTTTTTTTTTAACATTTTCTCATTAAAAAGCCTGTTGTGTTTGGCCAGACACAGTTAATTCAATGCACAGTTATTCCATTATTCAGACCATTAGTCAGATGATCCTGTAATAAAACCCAAATGAAGCATTTACCTATAACAAAAAGAATGTTTGTGCATTACAGTTCATGCCAAACAGTGTGTTTTGCATAGAGGTGCTGGTTATTTTCTTTTATAAATCTATATTTTATGTAGCATGTAACTGAAACCTTATGGTGGATAATCCTACATGCTTTCTGTGAAAGAAATGCTGTCAGGATAAAGCTCTAGGTGAGTATTAAACTTGCAGTAAACATTTATACTGTATTGCAGATGTGGGAGATGTGAGCAGTCTCTTGGGTAAATGTTTCTCAAATCACCGTTTTTCAAAGTAATTTGAAATTGAAGTGTGGCCAGTCGTCTTGCTGATCCTTTAAAACCACTAATTGCTATGAAGTGCTCCAGTTACCCGGGTTTCTCGGGACTGGCTGATGGTGGCCAGTTACTGTACAAAATGATTACATCAGTAATCAAATGCATCACAACTACCACAGAAAAATGAACAGAAAAGATGAGCAGAAGTGCAAGAAATGCAAGACTTAATACAATAATTAATATAAACCCATTACCATGAGAGGCTCTTAAATGCACACTGATGTAAAACAAGCAGAGGCCTTCAAACCAAAAGTGAAGACAGTTTTGTACATGCTGATTTTTTTTTTTTTTGTTGTTTAATCTGATTTGTCTTTAATCCCAGGTAAATGGCAGTGACAATATAACATGCACCACTTGAACCTGACTGTTTTTTTCCCCAGTATTTTGTTCCCCAGTCTTCTTTAACCATTTTGATTTTTTCAATGTACAGTCTGTCAGAATATATTATTTACATTTGTCTGTAAACTTATTTGGACAGCACAGTGGCTTAGTGGGCAGCGCTGCCAGCTCACAACTCGATCCTGAGCTCAGCTTAGTGTCTGTGCAGAGTGTCTGTGTAACTTCTCCCTGTGTCTGCGTGGGTTTCCTCTGGGTTCTCCAGTTTCCTCCCACCTCCCAGAAACATGCCAGTAGTTGAACTGGTGAGTGAATAGCTGCTGTTACAAAAGTCATAACAGGAACTTGTTTCTGCCATGTAATCCCCCTCAGCACACACTGCGGCTCCTAGTGCAAACAGTGCTTCCATATTTTGTTTTGGTTTGATCACTGACCATGTGCCTTTCGTTATGTTCCGAGTCCTGTCTGTGCCCCTTGTCTTGACATTGATCTTTCTCCAAATTTTGTTTTGATTGTACTCATATGTATTTAGTTCATTCCTGATTAGTCTGCCTATTTATATCCTTGTGTGTCGTAGTCTTGGCTTGAAGTCTTATTGTGCCATGCCCGTTAACTCCGAGGCTTATTTTCTAGTTTCTGTGTTCCCATGTTTGCTGATTTCACGTACTTAGGTCCTGCCTATCAACCCTGCACGTTGAAAGTTTCACAACACTAAGTGTAACTATAAATGGATAAAATATATGATGGTTTTAAATCAAAAACAGCATGGTACGGGCAGTGGTGGCTCAGTGGTTAAGGGTACTAGGTTACTGGGCAGAAGGTCGGGGGTTCACCGTCCCCTTGCTGCTATTTGCTCCAGGGTGCGCAATCATCTCTGGGACATGAGAAGAGTTTCACTATAATGTACATAATATATGTGATAAGCAAAGGCTTCTGTTCTTCTTCTACCAGTAACATCAGTTTCTAGTGGGTCACATTACACCACTGTGTTGTTGATTATTTTCCTATAACAGCACTCCCCCAAGTGTGTTTTACTCCTTAATTAAATAAACCTGTATGTTTTGCCTTGCAGCTGGCACTACTGTCAGAGCTGTGCGATTGCAGAAAATGAAATTAATCTGACCAATCGGAATTGAGAATTCAAGTGCTGAAGCAGTCACATACTTCAAAAAGAACATTTGCACAACATTTGCAAATAAGCAAAAGCTAAATTTAAACATTGTTTTTTTTCTTTTACAAAATAATGAAAGATAAGGGTACACCTTTTGAAATATAATCGCTTTCCTTTACCAAATAACTTATTGTCTGCACTGCTGCTGTAGAAATTATACAGATTTTTTAAATGACATCCTCTCTGAAAATATAAAGAGGATAGGTGATACTGAAATTTCCAGAAATACGTGATATTAGGCTGAACAGTTGTATTGTTCCACCACATCACCAATACGGCAGTGGTAGCTCAGTGGTTAAGACGTTAGGCTACTGATTGGAAGGTCATGAGTTCAATCCCCAGTACCCCCAAACTGCCACTGCTGGGCCCTTGAGCGAGGCCCTTAACCCTTAACTGCTCAGTTGTGTAAGTGAGATAAATGTAAGTCGCTCTGGATAAGAGCGTCTGCCAAATGCCATAAATGTAAATTTCCAGAAATCTGTGATATTAGGCTGAACAGTTGTTGTATTGTTCCACCATATCACCGAGGCATTTCTTTGATGAAGTCGGAGGCTTTAGATTTCAAGACTTCCATGTTTTGTTAATTCATTGGTTTTGGTCCGTGCTGTTTCCAAACCCATGTTCAAAGGATGGCTCTTCTCACGCACCACATGTCTCCAGTTAAAAATTTGTGTGGATCAGTAAAGCACCACAATACATGGAAATGGTTGTAACTCCTCCAGAAATCTGAAAACATGTCCGGACTAAAGGCTGAAGCTTTTAGTATTGTTAACAGGTCTGGTTCGGATTAGGAACTATTGTATGTCCTTGTATTTCAACAGCTGATCTTATTTGTTATAACTTCCTTTTTTCTTTTTGGAAACGTTTGTACAACATAACATAAACCACAGCAACTAGTTTTCATATATAACTGTTATGATGCCATAAAAGGGCTGTAGGTCACTGTAGCTCAGAGGCTGAAATTCTGAAATTTTGATATTTGAGTGTGGTCCAAACAGCATGTGGATGGCAGCCACTTTGTAGCGCAGCCCCAAAACAGTGTGCCACTGAACGGACCATCAGGACCATTTGATGCCAAGAATCTTATGTTATTTTGAGTGGACATGACTGCAGATAATGCTAACTACAAATATTAGCTAGCAAACTAGTATAGCAAACAAGTATAATAAAAACCAACAGTCCATCATACAACTTGACATTTTCCTCATTCTAGCATAAGATGTAAATTACTCCTGACATTTTTAAGAATAATAATATCTGAAATACGGGCTAGCATAACTCCAGCTAGATTCATGCTAAGTCAACTGTGACTGGTTAACGAAACATTCCCGTCCAGTTTGTAAGGCGTAGGCAAAGGGGGGTGGGGGTGGGGGGTGGGGGGGGCGGGTGGATATTTGCACTGCATGCATTTTGAATGTAGGGTGTGTTTAGAACAGAAAGAAGCTTTCAGTGGTGTGTAATAAGTCAGTGTTTTAGAAGACAGCGTTTTTGGATGAGAGACAAGTGTCTTACATAAAAACAAAGCTACAGTACTCACAGTAATTATCGTCATGTTGCGGTCATTTGAGCTAAATTTACTTGCCATTTTCCACTTCTAAGGTACAAAGGGAGAACGAAGCAGGGCCCCAGGAGGTGTGACATGGCAACGTTTCTCACTGCAGCAATGTCTCGTCCTCCTCCGTTTTACTTTCCTTAGATTTTTTTTTTTTTCAGAAGGAAGACGTGACATTCTGCTTTCTTGTTTTCTGTTGGTTCACACTTCCAAGGTTTGTACGTTTCTTGGGTTAACGTTCACTTAAATGATGCTCATATTGCCTTTTTTTTTTACACCAGGCATTTTTTTTCAGGTTTGGCCTCATCTCTCCTGGCTTACTTTACAACAGTTAATTCCAGTCCACTAGTATTATTCTAACTGTCTGTATCGCTCCGCTTGTTTGCGTTTGCTACATACATTTTCAGTTCTAGCAATTGTTCTTTACATTGAAACCGTTACTACATTTACTATGAGCTGTCAGTCAGTCTGTGCGTTGGCATGGCAACACGCAAAAATCTATCCAGCCGTAGCTTTTTTCTAGGAACTATTTTCTTCAATGGAGCAAAAATCATTTGCAAAACATTTGAATATATTGTGTCTGAAATGTCAGTTAGTCGATATTAATTTCTTGTTTATAGAACTGCCGTATAACAGCAGGATCACACACGCTGCCATGCTGCTGTACTGACTGAATATCAGCGCGGCGGTGATTACCTTTCGGCCGAATCTTGCACGCGCAATATTGCTTAGCTGTAATAATAATAATAATAATAATAATAATAATAAACTTTATTTTATATAGCGCCTTTAAAAAGGCCTCTTAAGGCACTTTACATAAGAGTATATAACAATAACAATAATCGTAATAACAATAATTTAATAACAAAACAAAACAACAAAATAATCAAATAAAAGCAACCCTAAACAAATAGGTTTTAAGAGACGATTTAAATGTACTAAGGGATTGGGCTTCTCTAAGATCAGATGGAAGGGAGTTCCACAGTTTTGGAGCGTAAGAAGAGAAGGCCCTATCACCCATAGTACGCAAACGAGTCTGAGGGACAGTTAAAAATCCAGAGTTGGAGGAGCGGAGATCATGTTTTGGGGTGTAATAAGTTAAAAGCTCGGTCAAATACTGGGGAGCCAAACCATGCAATGCCTTGTATGTAAGCTTAAGTATTTTAAAATCTACACGAAACCTGACAGGGAGCCAGTGCAAGGATTCCAAAATAGGAGTGATGTGCTCACTTGTCCTGGACCTAGTCAGGATTCTAGCTGCAGAATTTTGTACATACTGCAGTTTATTTATCGTAGATTTAGAGACCCCAGCAAGGAGCGCATTGCAGTAATCAATGCGAGAGAAAACAAAAGCCACAGAAAAAGATAACATAGGCCGCAATCTTGCAATATTTCTGAGATGAAAAAAGGATGTTTTAACAGTATTCTGCACATGTGGGTCGAAAGACAAACTTGCATCAAACATAACTCCTAGGTTTTTTTTCAGTTTGTTTGAAACTCTAGAGCAGAGCCATCCATGGTTAAATTTAAAGAGCCAGCTTTACAAAGTTGGTGAGGAGAACCAATGAGCATCACTTCAGTCTTATTACTGTTAAGACAGAGAAAGTTATGAGCCATCCAAATTTTTATCTCAGAAATACAACGTGAAAGAAGAGTGGCTGCCACGTTATCACCAGGTTTGGAATGGATGTAAATCTGTGTGTCGTCTGCATAAAAATGATAATTAAGACCCAAAGATCTGAGCTGACCAAGAGGAAAAATATGAATGCTAAAAAGTAGAGGGCCCAAGATTGACCCCTGAGGGACACCACACCGCACTGAACCCATTTCTGACCTGCATCCACCCAGAGGCACAAACTGCCTACGATCTCAGAGATAAGATCTGAACCGATTCAAAGCAGTCCCTGAGACACCAAAGATAGTTCCAAGACGCGTAAGTAAAAGTGTGTGATCAGCAGTGTCAAACGCGGCACTGAGACCAAGAAGGACGAGAATAGAAAGAGAACCAGAGTCAGAAGCTGTAGCTTAACTCTGTAGTTGGAATAAATGTTTCTTGTGTTGATTAAAAAAAAAACATTTCACATTGTTTAAATGATTCATATGTTTATATTTTGTGGCCCAACTTATATAGAAGATAATGCAACAGAAGTATTAAGAAAGTTTTGAGAAATGTGGCCCGCTCACAGCTGTAGATTAGGGCACTTCACTCTACTCGCCTTTCCGCCTTAGTAGGCAGCACTTTTTCTTGGTTTCAGACACACCCGTGGACTAACAGCTCCATGTTCTTCTTATTTGAGGGTGGGAGTAAAGAAAAAAAAAACGAAAGCACGCAGAAAGAGAGCAGGACTCTCATGTGCTCAGTGCTCAGTCTCTGTGCAGGCTGTTTGGAGAGTTTCTCGGTCCACACCAATAGCTACATCATTAATTAATTACATCAGCAATACGGGTCACATCACTTCCAGGCATGGATAATCTGTAACTGGAGACATCAGAGTGGACATAGAGCCGATTAATGACTGTTGGAAAACTGCCTATTCCTGCTTTTGAGTCAGAAGGAACCCCGGGGTACGGAACAGTTCCCGGTAAACGCTGCTCTCGTGTAACGACGTGAGAAAGGAAACCGTTCCATGGCAGGTGACGGACGGGAATGTAAACATGCGACGCTGGCAACTTGTTTCTGATGAATTCCCCACGCGTGTGCACGAATGAGTGTGTGCGGAGGAGAGTGGCCACCCCGCAATTCCCACGCGCGCCTATAATAACGCGCCGCGCATGGACGCAGCACACTCGGCCGCCGGCGCGCGCTGACCAACAGACCCAAGCAGACCGCTCTTAAGCAGCTTTAACACTGAAACACCGAGCTGGGAGAAAGTGATTTACTTTTCGCACTCTGAGGTTAACCTGCAGGAGAACACTGGTAAGTTACAACTGGTTTGTTTTTTGTTTGTTTGTTACCGCTTTTTCATCTTCTTTGCTCTGAGACGCAAGATGTGCATGACTGATGCACAAGTCAACAGCAACCTGACTGCAGAACTATGCCGTTTTATTATTATTATTATTTTACATAATCATGAAAAATGTATTCTTTATGAGAAAAAATGTGTAAATAAGTTTAAATCATTTGTAATTCTAAAATACATTTAAATATAAAATAAAATGTTTAAAGCAGTCAGTTTTGCATGTTTATAATCTGCATAAATTATTTTTTTTCTTCACTATATTATAACTGACTAATATGGAAGCCCAAGAGTCAGAATTCTGAGATAATAAGTCAAATTATCTCTTGAGAAGTCAGAATTCTGAGATAATAAGTCTGAATTTTGAGATAATAAGTCAAACACTTGAGAAGTCTGAATTTTGAGATAATAAGTCAAATGTTTTGGATAGTAAGTCAGAATTTATCAATTAATACGTCAAAAATTTGAGAAAATAAGTCAGAATGTTGAGATAAGTCGAAAGTTTGGGATAAGTATGAATTTGGGGATCGTAAGTCAGAACTTTCAGATAAGTCTGAATTTTCATATAACGTTTGAGATGAGCCAGCATACTGAGGTAATAAGCAGCTTTTTTGAGAAAAGTCAGAATTTTGAGATAAGCCAGAACTTTGAGATAAGTCAGAACTTTGAGATAAGTCAGAACTTTGAGATAAGTCAGAGCTGCAAAGTACTGCTGAGGGCAACAATAAAGAAAAAGTCTATGAAGCACTTTTCCTTTTCGCTTCTAACCGGTGGAAACGGCTTTTCGACAGACTAAAACCTGCTTGTTCTCTGCCGCAGCTCGGAACTGTGCGTGCTCATCGGTGCACCGGTTTGTGTCCTCTAACGATGCGCGCGCTCCGAGTTGTGCTCGTCGTCATGGGGCTCGCGCTGTGCATGTGCGCCGCCGCGCGCGGTGGCGAGAGCGAGAGCGCGAGCGCAGGCGCGTGGGCGGACACGGACAGCACGCGGAGCTACCACAGCCTGTTCGCGCGGATCTTGAAGATGGTGCGCAGCGCGGAGGACGGCGGCGGAGAGCTCGCGCAGGCCACCGCTGATGATGAGAGCAAGCATCATCTACAGCAGACGAAGAGCGGGGACCAGATCCTGGGTGAGCGCGCGCTTCTTTCCTCTACACACACACACACACACACACACACACACACACACACACACCGAGTGCTGGGTAGCGCGCGCGTCAAGAGCGAGCATGCACAGCATTCTCCTTTTCAGCTGTTATATCGCAACTACTAAACCTATCACCAAGTGATGATGTGAGTGGTGTGTGTGTCTGTGTGAGTGAGAGAGAGAGAGAGAGAGACAGAGAGAGAGAAATAATCTGTGATGGTTTGGAAGTACACTTCTCTATGTTTGGGATGCAAGTGAGTTTTGGAAATAACAGCACAGAGAGTTGAACCTCTGAGCTTTGTCATCACTGCAGTTTCTGTGCTTGAGTTGTGTTACTTTAATTTAATGTGATACACAAAATGCTCCTTTGAAAAGTGATATCCTGGCTAAAACCAGTGAGACAGAGCAATCCAACACACCTTCACTTCCTCTCCACAGCTGTATTAAACCACTATTAAAAATCAGCGAAATAAGAATCTGTTGTGATAAGATGAATAAGTAATAACTATTAAATAATCTGATAAAAAAAAAATCTGCATCAGTGCAAAAAAAAAATCAGGCATTTGCACGCATGATGCTTTAAAAATAGCAAGTGGGGTCAAAATAAATAAATTTTTTTAAAAATTGAGCTGGATCAAGATTTATCGTTTTCTAATTGCTTTTTGACAGCCTGAATCGAAAACTGAATCGAGGCCACAACAACTCCAGAAGCTCAAATGAGTCTAAAACAATTCCTCAGAAACAGCCTAACTGATCTGTTCATGCTGCTCAGGCTTTTAGCTGGTATCTCATTTGTCAGTCTATGCACTTTATTTATTTGTTTGTTTGTGTGTGTAACAGAGGATGTTTGGTGACCGTGGTGTGTAGATAATCGGTTGCAGAGCTTGCTGTTCTTTGTTTTTTTTTTTGTTGCTGAAGTGCTTAGCCTGAGCATGATCCTGCCAGGGAATGTTGGGAGCGGAGCAAAGTCTGCACTTAAGGGTCACTGCTCCCTCCTCGAGGTCAGCGGTTTTAGGATTTAACCTTTAACCTTTAACCTACCATTTCTGTGTCCTTGCAGAAATCTTTCCCAGGGACCTCAGAAAGAAGGAGAAGTTTCTAAAGCACTTAACAGGTGAGCACAGAGACGAGGGGACGTTGGACATATACGGGACAAGTCACAAAAATGGATGCATGTTAGATCTGGTAGAAGACGAGCTGAAAAACTGTAAGACTGACTGACAATGTTTGAACTTTCTAACTTCAGGGCCTCTGTACTTCAGCCCGAAGTGCAGGAAACATGTCTACAGGCTGTACCACAACACCAGAGACTGCACCATTCCTGCATGTGAGTACTGCGCACTGCACTGGGGCAACACATGCACCGCGAAAAACAACATGGCCTCCATTTATAAGTGACAATATTACCTGGATACGAACACAGCGTCATCCTACAGCAACACGTCCTGGTCGTGAGCATGCACTCACAGGGGGAAAAATAGGGTGAAAAGCTGGTTTCTGGTGTGGGGCACTCTCCTTAAGGGTTCATCTTTTGTATATGTAGAAATTAAAATAGTTCTTCAGTTGTCCATCTGGGGCCTAAAGAGCAATTCTCTCTCAGAAAGGTTTCCCTTCAATTCAATTCAATTCCATTTTATTTGTATAGTGTGTTTAACAATAGACAGTGGCACAAAGCAGTTTCGCAGGAATCTGGATGTCTTTAATTTTCTAATGAATGCTTTTGTAAAAATCATGATCATCTTCATGAAAGAGTGTCCCAGCGTACAGTGTGTAAGACCGCACAATATGGCGTATGTTAATCGTTTTTTGCAATCAGTGCACGCTAACAAACCACAAATCATGATGATCCTGAAGTCTCAGAGGTATTCAAGTTGTTGTGGGTTTTTTTTTTTTTTATAAGCTGCTGCATTGACATGGGCCAAAAAAAAGCAAATTGTGGTCAAATAAATGCACATGATATTATTTTCATATATTGCATACAGTATATTGGGTTTTACTATATTGATATATTGAAACAGCCAGGAATATCGTGATTAGAGTATGCTATTTACTGGTATGTATCTTATCTTTTACCTGGAAAAGTGAACGTAGTAAATCACAGTTTCTCACAGCATGGAGAAGTTCAAAGTTTACCCGAAAGGTCCGAAGCATCCATCATTTGCATGTCTCCTAACCCATACTACATGCCAAGACATCAGTGTCATCAGACACAAATCGTCCTTTCCAACATGCTTATATGGTAAAGGTATATCCAAGAATTTCATCTTGTGTGTCTTTGCTTTGTCTTCAGATTACAGGAGATGTGCGCGGCTTCTCACTCGGCTAGCTGGGAGTCCGAGGTGCCTAGAGAGCTAACTTCAACCAGATACTCTTTTGGTACGAATGATGAATGCTTGTTTTTTTTTTTTCCCCAAAAGAATGCAAGCCTTATCTCTAAACACAGTCATGCACACTTGGGTGGGGAGAAAATTAGATTAATTCTGCTGAAACTGCGTATGTTCACTGACTTGCTCTCAGTAAGCGCTTTATTCTGGTCAGGATCAAGGTGGATCCAGACTCTGGATCCACCTTGCGATCTGGACCTTGGAAGCTGTGTGGGGATCCACCCTGGATGAGACCTCAGTCCATCCCAGGAATCAATGCAGACACACATTCACACCTACGAGTAATTTAGAGTAGCCTGTCCATCCACTGACGTGTTTTTGGTTGGAGGAAAATGGAGAACCCAGAGGAAACCCACATGGACACGGGGAGAACGTGCGAGACCGTATGTGGAAAGTAAACCGAGCTCAGGATCGAGCCAGGAATCCTGGAGCTGTGAGGCACCAACACTAGCCGCTACGCCACTATGTCGCCCCGCATGAGTTAACTTTCTAAGGAAAACGGAGGGAACTGAGTAGATGTTCCAGTCGGAGGCTTATTTTTAATTCATGCAAAGGTGTCTCTGAAGTTGTGATTATTAAAAGGTCTAGAAAACATTGCGAACTTTTCATATAATCTTGTCCCTGTCTCTTATGGATTAATTGAACTTAGCAAAATGGTGCAGCGTGTAGCACTGCCACGTCATAGCTTCCGGGTGTCCAGCTTGATCCTGAGCTTAGGTTATTGTCTATGCTACGGGTTTCCTCTGGGTTCTCTGGTTTCCTCCCAAAAATGTTATGCGAAATTGCTCCGAGGTGTGCATGAGTGTGCTTACAGACTTGTGTCCCATCCAGGGTGGTAAAACCAACGGACCCACTGAATAAACGTTACAGCGTATATAAGAATCATCGACCGTTCCATGAACACGTGGATGTTATACAGAATGTAGTGCTGTCACACTGTGCTGTTTAGCCCCCGAGAGCACGTACGATGTAGCCGAATGAGCAAGGCGTATCAGAGGCTACACATCTTCTGCCATTTTACCAGTTATCGTTTCAAAATAAAGGATTGAAAGGATCGAAAGCTCAACAAACACGGAGTCTCCTGTATATAAAAAAAAAAAAAATCCTGTTTCTCTGTCAGCTCTTTTCTGGCAGTACATAGAGACTTCTCAGAAGCATCCAAGCATACTGTATTTACACACCTTACAGCCAAGCTTGATACAACACAGGTTTTTAACTTCCTCTCTTCTCTAGCAGGTTCAAGCCAAACCACAGGAGGAAGGGAAAAAAAAAAATCGCCAAGTGCCTTTTGGACAAGACCAACCTTCGTCGTTCCATCTAATCAGCAAATCACGTCCAGGACACGACTTCGCTGCTGCAGAAGTCACACGGACAGACAGACAGACAGACAGAAAGAACAGATGGAGCACCTCATGGAGATGATGGTGGAGAAAAATGGACTTATTCATCATAAACTTGTCTGAGACGCGAACTCAACGGAGCTACATCAAAATGCGTCGAACTTACACAGAATCTGATGAAATTCCTTGTTCCAAGAGAAGAGGATTGCCTTGGGTTTATATTTTGTCCTGATAAGCTAATGACACTCTCAATGTCATTATTTCGCCATTAGTGACTTTATAGTGTGGCACCAAAAAAAAAAAAAAAAAAAGACGAAAGATGGTGTTTATTTCCTGATCAAGGGAGTTCCTGCTTCCTAAAACGTAACCGCTAACTTATTTTCATCTCGACACTTTTCATCTCTCCAGCGTATGTCTGTGAAACAGCCAGATGTTTGCTGACCAGTGTGTGTGTGTGTGTGTGTGTGTGTGTGTGTGTGTGTGTGTGATAGGAAATATAGTCCATATATTTTGATGTACATGATGTATAGCGGTACAAAACCCAAAATCGATGTGTAAATACTGTACATAAAGGAGACATAAAATCCCTTTAACGAGCATAAGGCTATTACGTGTCTGACAGATCAGTGAAGTGTTGGGATACATATAAATATTTAAGAGAAAGTA
Source organism: Pangasius sanitwongsei (assembly GCA_037576675.1). Taxonomy (NCBI): domain Eukaryota; kingdom Metazoa; phylum Chordata; class Actinopteri; order Siluriformes; family Pangasiidae; genus Pangasius; species Pangasius sanitwongsei. The sequence goes on along the minus strand of CM075018.1, from coordinate 4,100,838 downwards.
TATTTAAATAAATTATATGATTGTTACACACGGTGACCATGAATCATTCATGAGACAGTCCAAAAAAGAAAAAAAGAAAAAAAAAGAGTTATACAGAGATATAAAGGAGATGCACAGCCTCATCGTAAAAGCCGCAGGTGATTTTTCATCTTTTTCATGATTTTTCACAAAAGAGCCATTTTTCATCCCTAATTAAAGCTGCGTATGAAATAACACACAATATGCAGGAATGGACATGTAGCGTTTGAAACAGTTTTTTAAAAATGAACAGGAAGTAACAGTTCCTTGAAGGGATTTTTAGTTATCGGAAAGGGTTCTACTCAGAGAACCCACACTTGTAGTTCTTTCTAAAAGTGTAGACTTTTTTTTACATGAAGGGTTAAAATATAATAAGTGTAAAAAAAAAAAAAAAAAAAAGAATAAAATTTTTGAAACTTTTGAAAGAAAAAAAAACAGTTGTACGTACACTACTAGAAGTAAAGTTTCCTTAAAGGTTCATTCTAATCAAGTAAAAAAAAAAAAAAAAAAAAAAGTTATGTTAAAAAATGTACAATTAAGGGTTTCCCTAAAAGGACAAAAAAAAAAAAAACACCCCATAAGAGTTCTAGATTTAACCTTTCTTCCTCTAAGAGTGTAGATTTTACTTTTCCTGAAGACTTTTCAAATGAAGTTTGAAAATGTATTATTGAATAATAAGTTTAAGGATTAAAATTGGGTGAAATATATTATACTATTAGAATAAAAGGAGAAACAATGCAAAAGAAAGCACTGTGTGAACGCGATATTCAGATACAAAAAAAACAAAACAAAACCTTGAATAGTTAAGGGTTCTTTCTAAAAGGGTTCTTGTTTATCTCCTTTCTGATTGGGAAACGCTCAGTCAGGGTTCTACATAGAACATTTAATGGTGCCCCCTGAGGGACATCTAAATGTTAAACCATCCCTTAATGGTTTAACAGGAGAACAGGGTTTTATTTTATGTGAAGAAGTGAGTATACATGTCAAAAGATTTTGTTAATTATTTTCCTTTTTAATAACTGATCTAAAGTCAGTTCTGGCTACACTGGGTACACAGAAGAAAAAAAAAAAAACGGTTCCTTAAAGGTTCTTCCTAATCAGTTAAAAATGATTCAATGAATGAATGAACGAACGAACGAACAAACAAACAAAGAAACAAATGAACTGTTGCGTAAACAGGATTTTCAGACACTCCTGGATAAAAAAACGAGGACTGCTGAATTAAGGGTTCTAGGTAACCTTAACCTTTTTTTCCTGAGTGTAGATGTTAGTTTTATATAAAGACTTATCAAATGAAACTTTATAAATGTATAACTGAATAACAAACCCAAGTGTCAAAATGGGTAAAATGTATTACACTATTACAATTTGTTTAAAAAAAAAAAAAAAAAAAAGGTTCCTTAAGGGTTCTTCCTAAACAATGAGAAATGAGGAGGTGTGCGAACATGAGAACAAGATACACGCTTGGATTTAAAAAAAAAAAAAAAAAGTTCTGCTTGGAACTCTCTCTCATAGGGAATCACTCATTGTTGTTTTATAGGTTTCTACAGAGAACCTTTAAGGGCTTCCAAGAAGGATGAACAACCAAGGGTTCTAGATTTATCCTTTTCTCTCCAAGAGTGTAGATTTTCATTATATATGAAGATTTATCAAATGAAGTGAAGCATGTTAATAAATAAAATGTATTGCACTACTAGAAGAAAAGGTTCCTTAAGGGTTCTTCCTCAACAGAATAAAAACGAACAGGTGTGTGTGTGTGTGTGTGTGTGTGTGTGTGTGTATGTACATGATATTCAGATACAGTCTTGGATTAAAAAAAAATAAAAAATTAAGAATAGTTGAAGGTCCTTAGCTTTCTGCTTGGAACTCTCTCTAATCTGGAAATGCTCTGTTGTAGGGTTCTACATAGAATAGTTAAGGAAAACAGGGTTCTAGATCCAACATTTTCTTTCTAACAGTGTAGATTTTACTTTTATATGAAGATTTGTCAAATAATTTTTTTTTTTTTTAGATTTTTTTCGACAACTGATATAAAAACAGGTCTGGTACACAACTAAAAGAAAAGGTTCTTTAAGGGTTCTTCCCACTGACCAACAGAGCTCATGCGTAAACTGGACATTCAGATAAACTCTCAGATCTCTGTTAGATTAAAACAACAAACCCTACAAGCGTTCCTCAGAGAGTTCTTTGGAAAGTTGCTGAAGGAGTTCTGCTTGGGAAACACGCAGTTGTAGGGTTCTACATAGAACCTTTGAGGGATTCCCCAGAGAGAAGACCAAATACCACTTTAGGGGTTCTTTAATCTTTTCTTTCTAATGGTAAAGATTTTTTTATTTTATATGTTGGGTTCTCAAATGAACTTTTAAGTGTAAAATTGTCCAAAACGTGTAAAATGTTTTCATTTTTGATAACTGATATAAAAGCATTGCGGGGTATGCTATTAGAAGAAAAGGTTCCTTTAGGGTTCTTCCTGAACAATGAAAAAAAATCAACAGGCGTTTAAACAGGATATTCAGCTACTGCCTACAATTATAAAAAAAACATAATAAAATAAAAAATTAAAAAAAAACCTTCAAGGGTTCTTGTTAGTAGTTAAGGGTTTGTTTTTTTTTTTTAAAGCTTTCTATAAGGTTGCAGCTTTCTACATAGAACCTTTAAAGGCTTCCCCAGAGGGATGACAGAATAACATTTATTCTTCTATATTCTACGATTCTTCTATATTTAACCATTTCATATGAAACCATTTTATATGAAAACTTCTCACATGAAATAAGTGTACGTGTCACAAACGACAACTGATATAAAAACAGTTCCGAGTACACTGTCAGGAGAAAAAGAATGTTCCTAGTTTAAAAAAAAGGAAATGTCTTTAAAAAAAAAAAAAAAAAAAAAAAAAAAGAATAATGACAGAATAACTCGTACAGATTCTCGAGTTAACCTTTTCACTTTGTAAGAATGCAGACTGTAATGTAATAATCTATTATTAGCAGAAAAAAAGATTCCTTACGAGTTGAAGAGGTGTAAACAGGATGCTCAAATACACTCCTAGATTAAAAAAAAAAAAAACTTTGAGGGTTCTATGACTAGTTAAGGGGTAACACTTGGGAAACGCTCTGTTGTAGGGTCCTACGTACAATCTTTAACCTTTCCCCTGACAGACAAACCGAAGAACCGTGAAGGGTTCTAGATTTAACTTTCCTTTTTCTAAGAGATTCGTGGAACACACTGCGTGTGTAAGAGCTTAGAATAGAAAATGTTTCGGTGAGTTTGCGTAACTAGTACGCAAACCTATCGCTGAATTCGAACAGAAATATCTAGAAAACTGGAACGCACAGAAGAAGTGAGGAGAAAAGAGAAAGTGAAAAAGCACAGGAGATGAAAGAAGAAAGCAATTAAGCCCTCTACCATCTATCCATCCTTTTTTCCAGTGCAGATCTGATTTACACCAGTTCCTGCCCATTCTCCTTCCGATTAAACGGCCGAAAGCTCAGCCGCAATCGCCTGAGGCGGAAATGTGAACAATCGATGTTTGTTATTACGGAGACGAATCCATAACGGCTCTGGAAAGAGGAGGAAGGGAGGGAGGGAGGGAAGGAGAACGAGAGATTTAAATTTAGTCTGGAGTGCAGAACTGTCGGAGCATGTTATTAATCATGTGAATTCCACAACGATTGAAGCAACTCGTATGCTGAGATTATTTGCGTCCTCTTATCTGGTTTATTGTTGTTTTTTTTTCTTCCCTTCAGAGGAAGAGGTCAGCACGTTGAAAGCAGATTCTTAGAATAAGTATACAAACCACATTCAAATAAACTTTATCTTCCAATTAAGACATCCATCTCACACAGCAGATATATATGTGTGTGTGTGTGTGTGTGTGTGTGTGTGTGTGTGTGTGTGTGTGTGTGTGTGTGTGTAGGCAAAACCCATTAGTGCAATCAGTTATTCATACTATAACACTCATCACACATATGACAGGATAAAATGGCTGCATGGGTGCCTGTGTGTGTGTGTGTGTGTGTGTGTGTGTGTGTGTTAGGAGTTTCTTTCCAGGAAGACTCTGCAGCACCGCACACACTGCTCGTACACCATCTCAAAGTCCCGCTCGCTTCCCTGCAACAAAAGACAAAAGAAGAAATGGTGTGTTGTGTGTGTGTGCGCGGTCTACAAAGGCATCGCTTACAGGCAGGACGTAACGTCCTCACAACACGTCTTTACAGTTTTTTACTCTCTGTGCGGCATTCCACACATTCTCTCCATGTCCACGCGGGTTTCCTCTGGGTTCTCCGGTTTCCTCCCACCTCCCAAAAACATGCCGGTGGGTGGAAAAGTTGGATCGGCGACTCTAAATTGCCCCTGGGTGTGAATAAGTGTGCGAGAGTGTGTGTGTGTGTGTGTGTGTGTATATATGTCTGGTGCCATCCAGGTTCCTGCTTCGCACACACGGCGTTCCAGGCATTGGCTCCGGAGCCACTATTACCCTGACCAAGCGCTTACTGAAGATATCTCAATGAATGATGAACTAATTGAGTTATTGCATTCATCCTTCTACATACAGTCCATTTGAAGCAACATTGTCCACATTTCACACACAAAAGTATCACACTATTTATATATAAAAAAAAAAAAAAAAAAAAAAAAAATCTACAACGCCATGGGAGCTCTTTCACTTAATCACTTTGCCGTCACTTCATTTTGCAACAATTTATTTATTTTTACCCTCCACAAATCTGGTTGCGGGTCATGTATAATACCTTTTATCGGCATTTGCTCCGCTCCAGGACTTTTAGCCTGTTAAGTAACACGTCTGGGGAAAATTCATACATTGCACTACTGCTTTCTCGCTGCTGGAAACAGGGTTTGATGCTGATTTACCTTCACAAACCTGTTCTGAGACCTAACAATAGCAGAGCTATAACAATAGCTGTTTGCCACTTGCATCCTGAGGGCTTCTCAGCATAAAGGCTGAGCGGAGGGGAATTAACTCTGCCATGTTATTGTAAGGGTGAGTGGTTAATCATCACCCTGTTCTGAACTGTTTTTGTTAGACATCCCATTATCTTTTGTACGGAGTAGCAGAGAATATACAGAAAACCAACAAAATCTCAATTGCAGTGTGTCCCTTAGTGAAAAGGCATTTAAAAAAAAAAAAAAAAAAAAAATTCTTTGGCAGATGCTTCCATCCAAAGTGATGCACGAGTCAGAATCAAATCCAAGCACAGTGCTGCTAAAGACAACCTGAAATCAAAACAAACTTTGGTTTTTTTTTTTGGTGTTAGTTTATGTCCGTGTTTGTACTGTGAACAATTCATCAAAATCAAGTGCTTAAAACACAAAAGCTTAGGGGTAATCTTCCATCACAGTGCGGTGACTTCTGCCCGCGTCTTCGGATTTTTCATTACATCACCACATCAGGCTTTGCGGAGGAAAAATAAAAACGCAGAGCCTGTTATATGACTCGGTTATAAATAGCTATCACGCTTTTCTCTGCGTTAGCGCAAGGAAATGTCGACAAGTCGTTGGCCAACGTGGTGTTTTCCTTCACACCGCACATACAAGTCTGGTCAACGTCTTTATTTTTTCTTGACACGTTTATCTCCGAGATGCCAGCAGGAGAATTATATGACTCGGTTGTTTTCCACACAACTGTGTGTTCCTGAGTCAATCTGACTAGTAAAGCTGATGTGTGTGGTGCAGCAGGCGGTGGGATTCAGGACGGCTAGTATGCGCTATAGTTACGGCATTGAAATTAACATTTTGTTTAAATATACACCTCAAAGTAAAACTCGTTTTGCGAAAGTAAATAGTGAGTAGGGGTTTTCTTTCTCTGGTTGTTGAAAGAGAGCCCACTAGCCTCCTGAGACTGCTAGGAATGAAAAAAAAACAAACCAAAAAAAAAAAACCGAATGGCCTGGACATAATAGTCGGACTATGAAAGGTCAATTTGCAGTAGTGTGTGTGCTTACTTCCTACCTCAAGTCTGTTTCTAACCGTCTTCCCTCCGTCTCTCTTTCTTTCATGTTCGTTGAGGAGATTTTAGAAAAGCCCTCACCTCTCCTGGGATCCATTTTTCCTCGTGTGCGTTAGTCCTGGACTCCCTGCTTTCTGCATATTCACTTAACTCACCTAATCAGTCTCTTTTATGAGCCTCAGTGCTCTATTTAAGCATTAAATTTACACTTTCCAGGTCAGAAACACACACAAAACACATTTATCAAACACACAATGAACCAAAGCAGACAGTATAGTAACTTGGACTGGACTGAGGTGGACAAATTACGTTTTTACTCTCGTTATTATTGCAGTTCTTTCCATGTTCCTGAAAAGATCAAAGTATTTCACTCTGAAGATCACTTTACCTGCCTCAGCACTAAAAACACGAACCGATGCTCACGGTAAAGCGAGACACTACCAGGAAGACACACAGAATTCTGGGCCATGGTAAGGATCCTTGTGGGAGAATGAATCAACTTCTGTGTAACAAATACACCCTGAGCTGGAATACGCTTTACCACTGATGAGCTCAGAGCTACACTTTGATCAACTTGATGTTGTAATGCTTTTAGTACAGACAAGAAAGGCCCGCTGGGGCTGCAGCTACTTACTTGTAAAATCTACATTCACTGGCCACTTTAATAGGAACACCTGCACTCTTGCACATTCAGGCCGTTGTGCAGTCTATTCAGCCAATCATGTAGCAGAAGTACAATGCATAACATCATGATAGAGGTCAAGAGCTTCAGTTAGTTAGTATGTTCACATCAAACATCAGACTTTGACTTTGAGGTCAGATCAGAATGGCCAGTCTGGTTCGAACTGACAGGAAGGCTACGGTAACTAAAATAACCACTCGTTACAACCGTGGTGAGCAGAAAAGCATCTCAGAACACACAGTATGTGTGTATGAACCTTGAGGTGGATGGGCTACAAGAGCAGAAGACCACATGTGGTCCCACATTGCCAGGTCTTTTTCCAATCTTAAACTGTTCAGGTTCAGTTGAAGCTGAAGCTCTTGATCTGTATCTGAATGATTTTATACACTGTGCTGCTGCCGCATGATTGGCTGATTGGATAATTGCATGAATAAGCAGGTGTACAGGGGTTCCTAATAGAATACCCAGTCAGTGTATATGCCAAATGATGGCATGTGTGCGCATGTGCGCATGTGTGTGTGTACACTTACATAGTAGGGGTCTTGAATAACCAGTTGTTTTTCAGGATCATAGGAGCCGAGCAGCTCGATTTTGGCTTTGCAGTTCTTTACGCTGTTCGCTTTCCTGTTCAGATCTCTGCAACAAAACACAAACGATTAAATTCATTCACACACGCGAGACAAACGGCAAGCTTTATCGTGTACCATTTACATTTATCCAAAGAAGTTCAAATCCAATCCGAACACAGAGTATAATGCATGTATATTTAGGCTATTTAAGAAGCCAGTTAGGTACAAATGGCATTACTGAGCTGAGCGTTGTCTTTTAAGCCGAGTGCGTGACGATTTAGAAATGTAGTTTGCATAACACTAAACCAAAAGCTATAACTTGTTAACCTTGTAACTCAAAACAGTGTCACCAAACACGTCACTATCTGTTTCTGAAGAGACACAATGGCTCTAGCAAGTGCTCATATACAGTGTAGTATATATTGTATGCTCTAATCTCACTCCTTTCCTGAATCACCCAGGCCCAATTTTCGTCCTCCCAAGGACACACAAGGTTAAGGTAAAGGACAGAAGGAAAGTCTCTCATTAGCCAGCATTGTAGACCCACTGATCATCACACAAGATGGACGATGGGTGTGCTGCGGGTTCATCTCCAAGCTCTGAGACAAGAAGTTCATGTCTGTAGTAAATCTTAGCATGTTTTGACATCACCAGTTGGTCAGTGACCAAAAAAAATCCTTTGGGGAAATAACCTAAAACATCTCGGAGCCAAGCATCAAAAAGAGGGGTGAAGGAGAAAAGTCCCATCTACGCAAAAATCCGAGGAACTCGGTAAGCTGCTTAAGCAGGAGCACATGGACTGGGACTGGGACATGTGATTCGGGCATTATCCATCCCAAACTGGTCCATTAGTGAGGGGAGAAAAAAAATCTGCACACACTGCTATTGCTTTTTTTTTTTTTTTTAAATGGTTTATGATGATGTTAAACAAAACCCCTGAGTGGCATAGCTCTTAAAAATTTTGCTCCATTGTTGGGAGAACAGGAGTTCCAGAGAGAATAACTAGCCTCGTGCTCTGGGTGGGAGAGACAGCCTTCCCCATCTCTGTCAATCATAATGACACTGACCAATCACAGAGCTCACTGAAATTGGACAGTTGAAGATTGGGAAAATACCAGGCGATGATCTTCAACGGTCCAGTGAGTGTGAGCCTGTGCCCACTGTAGCCTCACATTCCTGTTCCTGGCTAACAGGAGACATGGCTGTTGTATCTCATCCGCCTCCTGGTTCCATGTGTTGTGCGGGAGATTGCTTTTCTGCTCACCACCGTTGTAAAAAGTGGTTATTTGAGTTACCATAGTCTTCCTATCAACTCAGACGAGTCTGGCCATTCTTCTCTGACCTCTCTTATCAACAAGGTGTTTCTGCCCACTGAACTGCCACTCACTGGATTTTTTGTTTGTTTGTTTGTTTTTTTTGCACCATTCTTTGTAAACTCTAGAGAGTGTTGTCTCTGAAAATCCCAGATCAGCAGTTTCTGAAATACTCAAACCAGCCCATCCGGCACGACAGCCGTGCCGGGATTAACGTCACTAAGGCCACTGATTAACGTACAGGGGCTACCTGTACATCACACCACCTGCTGATTATTTTCCTATAACAGCACGTCCCCAAGAGTTTTATTCTTTATGTTTTTCACTGTCTTATGTTATTCTGTCTGTTCTAGTTTTTAGCGCTTCATTGTCTGACACACTTGTCTCAGTGATCCGTTTAAACTGGGCACAAATAAAGAAGTTTACAAGGCCCTTTTCGCTAAGTTGGAACAACCTTTATATAGAGAGAGTGTGGAAATGCTGCCCAAGAAAAAGCTGTAGGAGTAGTGGCATTTTAGGAGTACATGATAGGTAAATATTGTGTGATATTGATTAAAGGTTTATCGGGACATTTTTACCATGATTGGTGGACACTCGACAACTGGAGTGTACACTCGGTGTATGGGACATTTCCACGCCCTCTGTGTGACCTCTCGGAGCTTGGACGAGATGCTCCAAAGCTCCACTACAAAGCTCTAAGGCCGGAATCAGTCACATTCAATTCCTTTCACCAATTAGTCTTAAGAGGAGAGATGAGAGACGGGAGTCGGGCGCTTTATTCTCACAGATCCACAGCAGCTTGGGTTCCATTCAGGAGACCTCCGCTAAGGGCGCTCTTAGAACAGCAGCCCGTAATGCGCATTTCCACGCTCCCTCAGACGGGTGCTGGACATTTACTTAAGCGCACTTCTGAAACCATTTCATACAGAACATGCTACTTCCACAAATCGGGACAAGCCTTTTTTTAAAAAAAAAAAAAAAAAAAAAAGATCGTGTGAGCATACCTCAAATTGCTATCGTCCATGCAGAGAATGTACTCAAACGTCGCAAAATCCTCCTTCGTCACCTAACGGAAAGAAAACAAAAAAAACAAAAAACAGAGCGACAGAATGAGAGAGGAGTAAACGTACATCATTTCACTTTCACTGACATGCAGTGGCCTAAAAAGGTCGTTCTCTGTCGAACAGAGCAATCTTTGGGCGTTTCTCCGAGTTTCTGAAGCTCGTGTACACTGGCTGCGCTCCAACAGTCTTCAGACAAGGAGGGAGAGCTACAAGTGGACGTGTCTTGAGCGAGAGGAGTAATCCTTCGCAGATGCAGATCAAAGCACATCTGTGGACACACGTGTACTCTTAAATGTGTTTGTGCATGGGTTGAGCAAGAGAGGACATTATTTTTGCAAGACAGCGGAGCAAGGGGTGATAGCAAATATTTCATTCTACTGAAAAACCAAAGAGGAGCGGAGAGCAGCGAAATGAACACTGGGAAAGAGAAAACACAACACAGAAAGGGGCATCAGTATCTAAAAGAGCATAAGTACCCGAGCTGAATGGGTTTATTCTAAATCTCTGTGACTCTATTAGTTGACATTTATCCAGTGCACCGTGATTCTTTTATTTCTGTGTGAACAGTCACACTGTGTCCACAAGCTGTATTGGACATCACTGTGCCCTTCGCGCGACCTCTTGGACATTGAATAAGACTCCAAAAAACTCCTACAAAGCTCTTCAGCTGGGATCAGTCACATTTCGTTCTTTTCAGTCCTCCTTGTTCAACATCGCCAATTAGTCTTAAAAGAGATAAGAGAAGGTGAGGCTTCATTCATTCCCACAGGGCCAAAGCAGCTCCAGTTTAGCTGTCGAAATTAGACTTGAATTTGAATTCATGGGAAAGATTTAATATAGGAATGCATTTCAATGTTAATGAGCCAGTAAGTTTATACAGTCAAAGACAGAGTGAACAAAAGCAGTAGAGCTACACTGCGTGGCCTTATCACATCCACCACAAGTGCAAACGGTAAAGCAGAGCACGTCACAAGGAGACAGCACTGCTCGTTTTTGTACCACGGGAATGTTTTCTTGTTGCTGGGGAACAAGAAAAGGGAAGTTTTTACGGGAATTTGCAGAGAATTAAATCACTATAACGCAAAGGGAAGAGGAATGTCAAATGGCTTCCTATTCACTATGTATGCTCACTACATAGGGGAGAACATAGCTGCATTGTAGAACTTATGTAGGGACCATGTGCCCACTTGAAATTCAGACAGAGGAAGAAGAAGAAGAAGAAGAAGAAAAAAAAAAGCAAATCTAGCTACGTGAATGTAATATCAAGTTTAAGATACACACTTTGTTTTCTTTCTTTTTTTTTTTTTTTTTTTTTTTACAAAATTACAAAAATGATATGGGAAAAAAAATGAGATCAGATTTTTGTGCATTACGCAAATTCAAACCTTTCGCAAACAGTGAAATTTGTCCTGACATCCCTACTATAGCTCAAACCAGGGGATCTCGGACAAGCTGCGAGTTTTCCTTTTGATGCAGCACTGAGTACAGCAGCTCAGGATGCGCATGGAGGGAGAAAAAGAAGAAGAAAAAAAAAAAAGAAAAAAAAAAAAAAAAAAAAAAAAAAAGGATTTACCGCCTTGTGCAAGCTCACTGTTTTGTATTTGGAGGCTACTGGAGAATGAAACCCAGCTCCATGAGTGTACGAGCTGTAACAGTTCAGGGTCAGTGTTTAGTTCATGCTTTCGTTTTTCGTTGGTTTTTTTTTTTTTTTAACTCATCAGAACATACATGACCCAAACAGATTCATTAAGGTCAGTCAAAATCCAAGATAACAAGCTCTAAACATTTCCAGAGGAAGTCCACGGGAGAAATGAACAATGGCTGAAGCACAAAGGATGGATGAAGAGGGGTCAGGGGTGAGAGGACAGAGCTAGTGGAGACACAGACAGACGTCCGAGTGGATTTAGGGAGAAAAGCGGCAATCTGCTATTAGCTAATATTCACTGTGGCGGTAAAGGACACAAGCTCCACTACGCTACGTTACATTAAGAGATATTAAGAGAAATTATTTTAAAAGTATGAAAATGCAAAACTGTCACTATTGTTCTGTTTTTAGATTTAAAACAAAAAAAAAAAAAATCTTTCTAAAAATTATAAAGTGTATTTCAAACATATTGAAAATAAAATAAAAATTATATTTAAAAAAAAATTATATATATATATATATATATATATACACATACACACACACTTTTAAAATATTTTGAATTTTGAAATTATTCTCATCCCTAATAAAATATTTTTGTCACTGGCTACACAGATGAATTATTTACTTGATGTATGATAGTTATGATTTATATTATAAATGATTGATATGTTGTGTTATGTAATTATGTAATGATTAAACAGAACTGTCACAAACTGGGTTCATGGTTCAGGTGATTCTGATGCCTCTGTATTAATCTATAAAGCTGTTCTGAGCTATTCTGTCATGCAGTGATGAACGTTTAGTCAACTGAAACTGACTTGCGCTGTGCATGTTCACATTCCATGTCCTACAGGATATCGCTGTCTTACAGGGGTGCAGTATTTTGCAAGAAGGAAACTGAATTCATACCAACAACATATTAACGAAACAGGAAAAACACTGCATGTCAAGATGCGAAAAATGAGAACGGTATCAGTTTAAACGTTTGCACCCCTCCTTCTGTCTTTCTGAATGCAATATAAATAATTTCCAATGACTTGTATGTCTACCCTTTAACTTATAACACACACACACAGTAATAAGAAGAAGAAGAAAGAAGAAGAAAAAGAAGTAGAAGAAGAAGAATTTTAATGTGGGTTTGTATTAGAGTGAGAGTTTTTTGGCCCTTTGGTTTGGTTGCTGGGAGGAGGGAAGGTTAATCAGCTACAGTACTGAGCAAACACGCAAACACACACACACACACACACACACCTCTTACATCATATGCTAGCTTCATTAAAACACTTATGGTTGTTGATAAATTGTATAAAACGTTGTCCGTTTTTCACACAGTAATCATGGGGGTGCAAACTTTTGCATTAAAATCTATATCTTTTTTTTTCTTTGGAGTGCAAGCTTTTCCTAGTGTAATGTAAAAGAACAACAATCATGTACACACACACACACACACACACACACACACACACACACACACACACGGTGCAGGTACCTGTCGTGCCCTGTGATCTGTATCAATGCCGTGTTTCTTGAGGCAGGCAACACTACGTTCATCCGGAGCGCTGCCTATGTTCCAGTCTGACGTGGCACCGGAATCTATAACCCACTGCAACACACACACACACAGAATGGAACTAGCGCTACTTTCATGCCCACCGTACCTGACGCGCCACGTGGCGCATGGGCACGCCATGCTTCTTCATGCAGGCTGCACCTCGATAGTCAGGAGGGTTCCCGATCTCATAGGTGGAGGTGGCCGCGCTGTCTATCCTCCACTACACACACACACAAAAACATAAAGCAGGAGACAAGACAGGAGTACATACATCATATCACATTACAGAAAGTCCTGACACGACCAACGTCACATCACACACCGCTGGACAAAACGTCGATTCTTATAGGGAAGATGCACTTATCGTCACGTTCACTCATTTTCATTCAGACCATCGGCGTCCGTGTGTGGAGCAAAAGCGCAAATGTTCTACGTGAGAATCAGCTGATTGTTTATAACACACATTCCTGTATAAACACTTACAGAAATGGTGTTTAATTGCATGTTTAGGCTCGTACGCCAGTTCTGCACAGAACACGCAAGGCTTTTTCGTGTAGAATGCATCCTAATTATGTCTGAAAACAGGAAACAGCTTCGAACATCTGGCTCTGCGTCCTTCGGCATCCACAAATCTTACTTTCAGCCGTTTTCTGTACATCACTGAGCTAAAGCGGATCTCATCGCACACTTCATTACCTAATAGTTCATGTAAAGTACTAATGAAGAGTATCACCACTCCCAGCTACACGTGAATAACATTTCCTCCATCTTATGTATCAGAAATATGATGTGCAGCGTCTTTCACCTTGTCCACCACTTCATTTTCTGTGGCCATCTTCCTGAAGACGGCCTCGGCGATCGGAGACCTACAGATGTTCCCTATAAAACAAAACCATTTAAAACACTCGGATGTTACCTGTGTTCAAATTATTATAGCGCGCTGATGTTAATCTGTTAAATAGATACCTACATGAATGTCACAGCTTGAGAAAGCAAGCTGGCGTTAATAGTCGTAAAAATGTAGCATCAGCAATAACACTAGCTAATTCATTCCGCCTCAGATTTGTACAACGCAAAGCAAAATAATGTGTAAATTTATAATGGACTGATTAGTAGACTGATACATAATACGTTTATCATTCATTCATCTTCAGTAAGCGCTGTATCCTTGTCAGGGTTGTGGTGGATCCGGGGTCAATCCCAGGAGCACTGAGCACGTGAGGCGCGAATACACCCTGGAGAGGACACCAGTCTATCAAACACACACCAGTTCACACTGGCCCTAGGTGCGAATGTGTATATATGTGTGTGTGTGTGTGTGTGTGTGTGTGTGTGTGTGTGTACATGGCTCCCTGTAATGAACTGTTATCCCATCCAGGGTGTATTCTCGCCTCACTCCGGATCCACCATGACCCTAATCAGGATAAAGCAGTTACCAAATGATAAAAAAAATACAGAAATGAGTAATGATGTTAATACATTTCCAAGAACTGAAAATGCTTTAACTAAGAATTTTTGCTATTTATTACACTTAATGTTTGCACCCAAGGTGTACTTAAGGCAAAGAATTCAGGTTGAAGGGGTTCAGCTGACTAAAAGAGCTTGGAAAACCCTGTTATAATGTATTATGTGAAAACATAATTCACTTTAGTGTGGTACTTCCGTGTAGTCCCTGTGTATGAGCTGTTACCATAGAAACTGTAACATTTTAGAACGAGCGCATTGGTGTTAACCTATCATTCATATTACAGCCGGAACTACTTTCCGAGCCGTGCTGTTATTCAAAAATAAATAATGCACACCAATCAGATTCGAGAATTCAAAAGCGTCAAAGGACGTCTTACGTCATGGCACAGCATTGCGTCATTCCGTACTTTTTGGCCAGTTTATAAGTAACTTAATTAGTTATATTTCAAGAAAAAAAAAAAAAAAAAAGCTTTAATGTAGACTAAAAAAATCGACTGAATCAACACTAGCCAAATTCGACAAATAAATAAATAAATAAATAAATAAATAAATACAGTCAGTCAGTATCAGGTACATGAGCCCGCTAATGACAAGAAGACAGGAAGGAGCTAGCTCAAATGTCATTTAATGAATTAAACCTCCCTCAGAGCCGTTGTTCTGGCTTTGTTTTCATTTTTTTTATCAAACCGCTACTATTATCCCGAATTTAACACGTGTTCAACACGTCTCAATGCTACTGAGGTCTCAAAACATTTATTTAAGAGCTCTTACCCAGACAGACGAACAAAACCGACTTCCCTCCGGCAGCGGCCATGTTTGTTTCAGTAGCTGCCCCAACATCTGCCTGAGGAAAAATCGAAAAATGTTTTATAACAGGCACGGAACAAGTACACAATCCATGAGTTAGGCTACACGTCGTACAAAAGGTACACTATAAAAGTGCAATACAACAAAAAGGAAAGAGATTATTCAAGAGGGAAATCATCCCAAAGCATTGAGTAGTAGTAGTAACATAAATGTTGGCTTTTATTTAACTGACTGCTGGCCCACTTCCAGTCCTACAAATGAAAGTCAAATGGAGAAAAGTTTCTCCAGATGATATTTTGTTCTCCTAATCAATAACACATTTACAATCCCTGCAACTTGATTAGGTCCCTCAGTGTATGCATTATTGCAAAATTGACCTTGTAATACTGACATCACAGAAGCTTGTAATATACAAACAAGGTACAAATCATGGCTGATCCCAGAGCTTCCAGACACATTTTATTTCTTTTGAACCGTGAAGCTATTAATCACCGAATCACTTAATCACTGAAGTACATGAATCACTTTATGATTCAACTTTCCTTCTGTTGTGGATAATCTCACTTAAATACCTGAGAGACATACACTGCACGGAAATCATTATAACCTGTTGCAGTCCACCAAATCTGTCTTATTCACATGTTCATAACCTGTACGTTTCCAACGCATTCAGCATTCTTTGCCCTTCTTCTGTATCATACTATCCGAAGTCACCCAGAAGAGGACTGGTTTGATTTTGAGTCTGGTTCCACTCAGAGCTTCTTCATTATGTTGTCTTAGGGAGTTTTGCCATTGATCACATCTGGATTAATCATTACGGATTTCGATATAGATCTGGATTTTTGTGTTACGACAATGTCTGTTGTTGAAATTGCTAGACAAATAAAAAATACGCCCAGTGTTCCCGGCACAAGCTCCGGATCCACCCCAGCCCTATCCAGGATAAAGTGCTTACTGAAGATAAATGAATGAATGTTGCATAGATGTGATCCAAAATAAACAATTAGGCCTTATTTTGATCTAATTAATACAGACAAATATTTTATCATATTTATAAAATAAATATTAATAGATTATAGTTATTAATAGATATTTATATTAGGTCATTTAATCATTTATCTTCAGTAAGAGCTTTTATCCTGGCCAGGGCTGTGGTGGATCCGGAGCCTGAGTAGGGAATCCAGGAAACACCCTAGATGTGACAGTAGTCCTTCACAGGGCACCGTGCATACACACACACAAATTCACACACTCATTCACACCTAGGTGCAATTAAGAGTATACAATCCATCTACAGGCATGTTTTTCGACGAAAATGGAAACCCTGGAGGAAAACCCATGTAGATTCCAGGAAAATATCTGAGACTTCACACCGTCAGTAACCCGAGCTCAGGATCAAATCAGTCACCCTGTAGTTCTGAGATGGCAATGCTACCTGCTATTCCACCATGCCACCATTCATTTACTTACTTATTTTTAATATATGATGGCATATAAAAATCACAAAGTTTAGCCTTCAGATCACCTTGTGTGTTCAGATACCTATATTTTTTGCACAGTCTGAATGCTGGATCATGTCTTTTGGATCCTGTTGCAGTCCCCTGTTTTAATTAGTGCCATGCTCAAATGTCAGTTATTGTACTTCAGTTCTGTCTCTTAAAGGTCTTTTACATTCGGTTATTTGGCATAAATGCTTTCATCCAAAGCAATATTCACCTGAGGCGAAACACTCAAAGTGTATAAGTGAGCAACTGAGCCATCTTCACTGGCAGCTCTGGCTTTTTTTTTTTTTAAATTAAAATGAATTATATGTATGTAATCAATGTTATATTCTTAAAAAGGTTTGAGGGGTCCCTAAACCAGCACCTTGTCAGTGGAAAAAATTGGATCCTTCACACCTTCACACCTATTTAAAAATACATATTTATCCCTGGGCTTTATTTCAGGTGTTCGTATATGTGGGATTTATAATTTTGGCAAACTAAGCTTCTTAAAAAAATGTGTGTTTTACTGGAGATCAGCAGATTTATTTGGTCTTTGAGATGGCTCTGTTTTCTATGATTCTATAATTTGTTGCCTGAACTGCTAAACCTTTCATTCTTAGTTGTTATAAAACCATCTTAAGTTTATTTTTTCACTACACACATACTGTACAATTTCACCCATTAATGGGGGGGGGCGCGGGGGGGGCGGGGGGGCGCCCGCCCCCCCCGCGCCGCCCCCCCCCCCGCCGGGCCCGGGGCAC